>JBBMKA010000009.1:14704342-14715846 GCA_037833695.1 Sechiopsis laciniata | reverse complement strand
TTCGAAGGGTTCGAAGTGTACTTTGTTTGAGGGGAGGATTGTTGAGCAAACAAAGTTGTCCCACATCGCTAATATAAAGGAAAGATCTTGTGTATATAAGGAGGGGACACCACCTCCATTGATATGAGACATTTTGGGAGATGCCATAAAACAAAGCCATGAAGAGTGATTTCTAAAGTGGACAATATCATATCAATGTGGAGGTTTGTGGTTGTTTGTCGTCCCTTAACAGACTCAATTCCTAGATATGTATGAAAAAGAATCTAAGTATCCATTTAAATAACACTTCAAATCTAATAATGTTATCAATATATTTAGTATTAATTGACACATAAACATGTCCACAAATATTAGATACACAAAATATAATTTAATATAGTCAACAAAAAGGTACATCAATAGTTGTTGTTGATTAAAAAAATCATTATGAAAATTATGGTTTTTTTCGACAATTTTTACCATCGACAAATACATATTAAGTGAGTGCCACAATAATACAAATTCTTTTGATAAACATGCATGTTTGAAATTTGATAACTTGAGTCAAATGCCAACAACAGCAATGATCAAAATGTCATGGTTCGAATCTCACGACTCCAACATTTAAAATTCAAAAAAAGAAAAGGAAAAAGATGACGTTAGTCAGATTTGCAAAAGAACCGTTTCTTTTCATTATCATTATTATTTTTTCTTTTTTTTGAAAATTTTTCATTGAAAGTTATGAAAACATCTTAGTAACTCTTTTTTCTTCTTCTTTATTTTCGTGTATCGTGGGGTTGAACGTTGAAATACAAAATACGTACGATTTTTCTTTTTGTTTTTATTTAACATTTAACTATGGAAATAAATAATGGGAACCAATTGGATGGAAGATTTGACAATTGACCCATTATTTGAAAACTTTCAAATTTGACCATGACTACAAATAGTCTTTCTTGGCAACAATTATGTTTCCACTAACCACTGTATTCAATATCAATTTAATTTTTCATATTATTCAAATTATAATTTAGAATATTCAATGCTATTATAGTTTTTGTCATAGTAAACATATATAGTTCAATGCTAGCATTAGTATGCATCTAGAATTTTGAATATACCACTTCTAAAATATTGTTCAACTCAATTATTTATGACCAACTTTTTTTAAAGGTTTAAGTGGTTAAAGAAAGTCTTGAAGTGCTTAAGATGATGGATTCAATCTGTGGTGGTCATCTACGTAAGAACAAAAAAATAAAATGTTATAAAGTCAGACAGTATGTCTCTTAACAATAATCGAGGTGCGTGCAAGTTATCTCAGACATTAATTAATTTCACTTTAAGGAAATTTAGAGGGAGAGAAATAGATATATAATATACCGTTGTAGTACACAAGTGGAATCTATGAATTATTTTGAAAAAAAAAATTGATTTTAAAAATAATAAAATAAGATGCTAATAAAACATTATCACTTTTTAAGTAAGCATTCGTATTGATGAATTTTTCCAAACAGCTGTGTAATTTTTTTTTTTCAAAAAAATCAAAGTCTAAGAAGTTGAAATTTTTTAAAGGAATTTTCAAACCAACAAGATTAGAAAGCGTTATTTGGAAACGGTTTGAAATTTCAAAGAAAATAAGTTCTAGAAATACCATTTGAATTCAAATGACACTTTGAAGATGGGGAATTAAACCTAAGGTTCATTATTGATGAGGAATTATTATTTTTTGATTAAAAAATGTTATTTGAAAACATAATCTTAGAAGTAATTTATTTTAACTAACGTAAAGAAGTAAAAAAAATATTTAGACGGTCCCTAATATTTATCTCATTCTTATTTATCCCATTCATCAGATACTGTAATTGCTGCATCTATTGTGTTGTAATCCCTGGCAACGCACCACTACCACCACCACCACCACCGTCGTTGTCGCCACCGCCGCCCGATTTTTGTTGCTTATTTGCGTTCTTTGGGGGGCCTTGCTTGTTATTACCTCCTCCACCTTTTTCTTTGTCAATAAGAAAAATTCTTCACCTTATTTGCAATGGGGTTTTATTGGCCGCCATTGTTATTGTTCTTATTCACCTTTGGAGCTCCCCCTCAAATCTCAGCATATTGCTTGGATTTTGCAAGTTTTTTAATTAAAGTTGATGCATTTACATTTTCAGAAACTGTCACCCTTCCCTAGCATATGTGTCTATAGTGAAAACCCCTAAACAAAATTTAACACAAACCCAAAAAAAAAACCCATTAAAAAAAACAGAGAACAAGAACATCATCAAACTCCAAAATTAAAAATTAAAGAGAAATAGAAAGCCAAAACAAAAACTCACCATCAACTTTCTGTTTACAGCCATCACAGTGGATATTCACTTTAAGAACGCATTTCTAAACATGGCACAAAAAAAACATAATATTAAGCCACAAAGCCAGCTAGGTATCTTAATTTTATCTGGAAAGTTAAAGAAATGAGGTTGGAAAAATATATACTTGGATCTTTAATTCATCTGAAAAATTAAAGAAATGTATACCTGGATCTCATAAGTTAAGGGGAAATGAAATCCGAAGTTGTGAGCTTAAAATTGGCCGACGATTATGCGCCGAACTTGTGAGAAGAAATCAAACCCTAAGTTTGAGAAGAGAAGAAGAAAAGAGAAAGAGCAAAGAAGAACGAACGTGTTTCTCTCTAACGAGGGAAAAAAATGGGCGTGTTTTTGACGTAGATAGCGGGCACTGCACACCACCAAAAGTCATTAACGGAGGGCATTTTAGCCCACCATCTTTTCTTCTGTATTTGTTTTTATAATCTTTTTAGTTCAACATCTATTCTTGTAATTGTAGTAGTGTACACTTTTTTTTTTCATTTTTGTTTGAATCAAATATGGCCACAATCAGTTATTTTTCATCTTTTATCATTATGACTAAATTGATTATCAACCTGACAACAAATAGTTTAATGGACATAAATGGATATTCATTATTAAGAGGTGATGAATTCGTCTTTAATGATTATTGAACTCAAAAAATAAAAAATCAATTATTAATCTTTACATGCCACGTGAACAACAACTCAACTAATACAAGTAAATGTTCAAGAATGAGAAGGGAGAGTTTGAATTTTTTTATCTTTAATTACTGTTGAACTAAAAAATAATTTAAACTTCATATTTATTATCCATTAAATCGCGTATTTACTCTTTTTTCAAAATTGCTCATTACTTAGTTTACTTTTGACATAAAATACATTTTAGTTCGACCAAAAGAATGTTGCTATATAATAGAGTTAGAGAATGCATAAAAAGTCATGGATGAATAAAAAAAGTTTATTGAAGAAAGAAGAAAAAATGGATGGAGGCTACATTGTAGGCCACATCCCATACAACCTAAAATTCCAATGTAAATGGAAACTATAATGTAATCTAAAATGTCTAATAACCTTATATTAACACAATAACCATAAACCTAATCAAATACACAATAATTATATAGTTTCGATTATTGTGTATTTGATTAGGTTTATGGTTATTAATATTATATGTTCACTTTGGCAGATAATTATTATTTATGCATATATTAATAGTAAAACAAATTAAGTGACTTGGCAATTAACCGAAATAAAAAAGTAGACATGTTTCCTGTAAAAAAAAAAAAAAGTTTATTTGGAAATTATGAACAATCAATTTTTTATTCCAAATTATGATAGTAAAGAATTGAAAAGGTCAAATTATAGGAATAATCAATAATAGATCTCTTTTATGGATGGTGAATTATATATATAGGTATTTTTTTGTCCATATCTTGGTGTACTAAACTCAACGAAAGAAATATGCCTATTACATGTATATATATAATGTAAATATCTAAACCCGTAGAGGCCTCTCTCGATATATATTTATTATTTGTGGCTAAATATATTTAATATTCATGATCGTTAAGTTTTTAATCAATAATTTGTTTCCCTTTTCAATTGAGTCTTTTTTTAAAAAAAATTATTTTTTATATCGTGTTTGCATTTGTTTCATGTTTTCGATTCATATCTTAAAAAACATGTTAAAATTAAACTAATGTGTCATACAATTATTGTTTTATTTATTTTTTTAGTATAAATTGGAGGAAAGAACCACCAAATCTACATAAAAAAATATTGAATGTTTTCAAATAAATGAGAGTCAAATACCAATTTTCATGATCGAACTCTAACCATAATTTTGAATTGGATTATTACCAAACAATGAAACTAACACGTTATTAACATTTCAGTTAAAACTATTGTTTTATTAACACACTTGAATTGATATATGCCACTGTGAAAGAAAAAATAGAGTTTTATGTGTCTACTAACATCCAAATAATGTGTTAGTGTGTCTAAATATGTTAATAAACCCACCATCATACACATGTTAACGTGGCTTCTAAATTAAGAATTCCAACCGATTAAGAATGTAATACTTGACTAAAAAGCATAAAAACCAAATCTTACAAAAAAAACGTAAAAACCATCTTGATTTTAGTCTCTATTGATTGTAGTTTTGAAAAAGAATTAGGGAGGTTTTGAAACTATTTTTCTAAAATAAGAACAAACCAAACAACTAATTCCAACTTAATTTAGTGGTCAAGAGAGTCTTTAAAAACTAAAAAGATGATAAGCTCAATCTAAAGTAGTCATAACTTATAAAATAAGTTTTAACAAAATATTATAGTCCTACAATTTATTAAGAATAGTGGAATGCATAAGTTGGTCCGAATACTTAGATATAAAAAACAAAAATAAACATATTAGGAGAGTTATCAATATACTAAAAAACCGACAATCTGAACCATCTAGATCAACCAATTCGTAAGTATTGAGTTGGATTATAAATTTTCTTTTTTAGATTGAGTTGACTTATATTTTTATAATATTCTTTAAATTGTGTCTGTTCTTGAGTTTACAAATATTGAACTCAGAATCTTATATATATATATATATATAATTGATTAATTAATTAGATAAATATTTAGTATAGTGGTAAACAAATATGCACTAAAGAGAATATCATTGGAATTTTTCACTATTATTATTTATCCAAATTTATGGGGTACGAATTAGGGTTTTGAGGTATTTATAACATGATGATCTAAATTAATGGGAAAATATATAGATTGGATGGACAGGTTGGCACAAAACTATGTAGTCCCTAGGACTAATTCTATTTTCATGGCATCATTTTATCTGAAATAATTTAATAATCATCTAATCATACTCATTTAAGACCAATTTTACTCTGCAAAAATTAAAACAAAATTAAATAATCATGTTTCTGTGTACTAGTTTTTTTTTTATTCACCAACATTTTTTTTTTAATTTTAATTTCTGTATAATTAAAGTAAGTTAGACTTTGAAAACAGAACAAGATAATAAAAGCTTCAGCCGAATATACGATAGTGGTAAAGAACCGGCGGCGGCGACGGCGACACAATTCAACGGGGATAAAATGAACAAACCGCGTCTTCCAAACAAAATCACAATTCAACATTTACTTCCACACCCAATCTTCAACAACCTTGACTAATTTGATCAAACCGCCAAAACTCCCCTGAATTTCCCACCGCCGACGACGGCGACGGCGGAGAAATGGAACGCCGACGATCTCCGTCACTTCCCCTTCACCTCTGCACCTTCTTCCTCATCTTCTTCCGTTCTCACGCCGTCGATTTCATCTTCAATTCCTTCACAAACAACACCAACAACACCGACATAATCCTCATCAGCGACGCTAGATTCGATCCCCCTGTAATTCGCCTCAACAACGACTCAGACCCATTATCAATCGGCCGAGCTTTCTACCACACCAAGCTGATCATGAAACCCACTTTGAATTCCTCTGTAATTTCTTCATTTTCAACTTCTTTTGTGTTCTCAATCTTGCTCGAAGTTGCTACAAGTCCTGGGTTCGGTTTGGCCTTTGTTCTGTCCAACACAACTTCCCCTGTTGGCGCCTTAGCCAGCCAATACTTCGGTCTCTTCTCAAACTCCACAACCCATGTCGTTGCTCCGCTTCTCGCCGTCGAATTCGACACCGGAAGAAACACAGAGTTTAACGACCCTGATGATAGCCATATTGGAATCGATTTGAACAGTATGATTTCGATTACAACACAGAGTGCTGGGTATTTTGATTCTAATGGGAATTTTGTTCCGATTCAGATGAGAAATGGCCAAAACCTTCGCGCTTGGATCGAATTCGATGGACCCAATTTCGAAATCAATGTCACAATCGCCCCAGTTGAAATCCCTCGTCCTTCGAAACCCATTTTGAGTTTTAGAGATCCTATAATGGCGGATTATATATCGACTGAAATGTTTGTGGGATTCTCAGCATCGAAAACGCAATGGGTTGAAGCACAGAGGATTTTCGCTTGGAGTTTTAGTGACACCGGCGCTGCTAGAGAGATCAACGTTACTGATTTTCCAGTGTTTATGAGAGAATCGCCGCCGTCTTCGTTGTCGCCGGGATCTGTTGCAGGTATTGTGATTGGGTCTGTTTTGTTTATCGTAGTTTCTGGATTTGGGGGTTTTTGGTATTGGCGAAAAAACAGAGTGAATGAAGAAGACGATGAAGTTGAGGATTGGGAACTCGAATATTGGCCTCACAGATTCTCTAACGAGGAGCTTTCAACGGCCACCGATAGATTTTCCGATCAAAATCTGTTGGGTGTCGGCGGATTTGGAAGGGTGTTTAAAGGAACTTTACCAAACAACACAGAAATCGCCGTCAAGTGTGTAAATCACGATTCAAAACAGGGGTTAAAGGAATTCATGGCTGAAATATCGAGTATGGGAAGGCTTCAACATAAGAATCTTGTTCAAATGCGAGGATGGTGTCGAAAACGGAATGAATTGATGTTGGTTTATGATTATATGCCGAATGGAAGCCTTAATCGATGGATTTTCGACAAACCTACGACGGTGCTCGGCTGGAAACAGCGCCGCCGTGTGCTCGCCGACGTTGCGGAGGGTTTGAACTATCTCCACCATGGTTGGGACCAGGTGGTGATTCATAGAGACATAAAATCGAGCAATGTGTTGTTGGATTCGGAAATGAGAGGGAGAGTCGGCGATTTCGGGTTGGCGAAGCTGTACCAGCACGGCGAGACTCCGAACACCACGCGGGTTGTTGGGACATTGGGGTATTTGGCGCCGGAGATTGCGACGGTGGCTGTTCCTTCGGCAGCGAGTGATGTGTACAGTTTCGGGGTTGTGGTTCTTGAAGTGGTGTGTGGGCGGCGGCCGATTGAATTGGCTGCTGAGGAAGAAGAGATAGTGCTCATTGATTGGGTCGGGGAGCTTTACGCCGCCGGACGAGTGATTGCAGCGGCGGACTCGAGAATTAGAGGTGAGTTCGAAGTTGAAGAAATGGAGTTGATGTTGAAGCTTGGTTTGGCTTGTTGTCATCCCGACCCTACACGCCGGCCGACGATGAGGGAGGTGATGGCAGTGTTGATCGGAGAACAACCAGCTGCCGATGTGGCGGAGACTTTGTCGTCGGGATTAACACGCCACATGGTTGATGGTGGAGAAGTTTGACTTGTGATTGGATAAGGTTGTATTCATCGATGGTGGAGAAGTTTGACTTGTGATTGGATAATGTTGTATTTTAGGGTGGACAACTACATTGCAGCGGCTTCATCTTTTAGAACCCGAGGACATAGTAGTACAACCTATAGAACAAATCATGTTTGAGTAAGGTCTTATTATAAGGATCGTGTTCATAATCCGTATTTCGAACAACTTTCTGAGAATTTTTCATGTTAATAGTTGTGTATATTGGGAAGTTCGTGAATCTGTGTAAAGAAAGGTAGCAAATGGAAGAAGCTTAGATTATGGAGTGATAGAGTAAGATAAGGTTTTGCATTTCAATGTTTCTATAGATTCAAAGGTTTTGTTTTGAAATGTCATAAATTATAGGTTGATAGAGTCTTAGTTACTTGGGGTACAAATAGTCACTAAAAAGTGCCAATAGCAGCATCAGAGTGTAAAGTTGAGAGAATGGAAACTAAATTGTTGATTGTTCTTCTTTGAGCCTTTCCTTGTACCTTGAGACATTTGCTTACATGCTGATGCTACTGAAATGTTCATCACCTCCGGTCCGCAGCTGATCACGCCAATTTCTGATTCGCTCGCTTCATGCTGAAAGTTGGAGAATATCTCTGTTCAATCGCCCATGAATTAGTATCATATATTTTTTTTAATATCAAAATTCTTGTGTGTTTAGAATGAGTTTGTATGAGATACTATCCATACCTTTGAAGTTTGGCCTTATTCCAAAATGTATTTCATGTTCTTCCTGTATACTTGCTCTTGCTGCTGAACTTGGAAATAAATTTTGCTTTTGCTTTTGGCTTTGGATGAATGATAGATTTTCTTTCTTTTGTTTTCTTCGTCTTAAAACAATCCCGACGACTGCCCCGCACAAGATGGCTAAAGCAAAGGAAGATATCAGAAGTAGATCGGGGATCGACGATGGAGTTTGATCTTTCATCTTTTTTGAATCTCTTGTCTTTTTGGTGGCTTTTTCGGTCGGAACGACAATATGGTTGAAGAAGATTAAGACAATGACAAACACGACTGATGTAAATCCAGTAATTGCAGCCATCCAGCCCAAGCTTTCAAGTCCTGGTGCTGCATAGCTCGAACATTTCGTGCTCGATTGTATAGTCTGCACTTGAGATAACTTGTGTAGCAGTTCTGTTACAGTTAAACCAGATTGCACTTCTTGTGTTACAAATACTTTGAGCTGCAAATAAGGTTTTTCGTCCGAGCGGTTCAGTAATAAAGGTAAGATTGAGTTGAGTAGCGAAATGTCGTGCGACTTCTTCATGACATGTATAAGCTGTATTCTTGCAGGGCGTCCGAATTTACTGCTATGTTGTATAGAAGTGATCTCCTGCAAAATGCTCAAAAGTGGGGTTACTCCAATTCCTCCAGCAATCAGAAGCAAGTGATCATATCTGCAAAAGATTCATTATGTGTTTTGATTACGCACAGTTCCGAACCGAACGAGTATCAGAAACATCAATCAAGTACACTCGAATCAAAACATGTTTCTGGAAGTAGACCTTAGAAAGTCCATGGAGGCAGGTCCATAAGGGCCTTCAACTGCAACAGATATGCACTTCAACTGATCCGATTCTCCCTCACATCCGGTACTTATCATCTCATACAAAGATCTCGTCCACGACTTGTCACATTTAACAACAATCGTCATTGTGTTGTCGTCAACGCTCGAGCTGGAAATCAAACTGAAAGCATGCCACTGAAATCTGGAAATCCTTGGTATCTTCACATACACAACACTAGTTGGTTTATACTGCAGCCCTGCACAAACAAAGTTGTCTTTTAGGAAACTACCATTTTTTGTTTCACAAATTTTGCAAAAAAGGGATAAGTTAAAAAGTACTCTGATCTTTTGGCAGAGTTAGTTCCACAGCTTTGCAAGGGAGAATTCGAGCAGAAACGACACAAGTTTCGGTTCTAGATTGAATAATCCTGAGAATCTTATCAATGCCGAAAAGAAACAATCCAGGAAAAATCATGTAAAAGTGTCTATCTCCAGCATGAAACAAGAAAAACACAAAAAACACAATGTACAAATGGTGTGTGTAGTAGAAGATCTCAAAATTTCTTCTCCTAATCTGAGGCAAGGAAGTGATCCAAATCACTAATCCTGTAATCAAAGTGATCTCTCCGGCAATATAAATCCGACCGGTTTTTTGCCATTTCCACGCCTAGTTCCAACAAACCAGTAATCAAATGGAATCATTAACATTATCTATGGAATATCAGAACTCAAAACAGAACAACAAAGAAAGAACAGTTACCTGATCTTGAATCTGATTGCTGAGCCCCCAAATGAACAAGGTACTCGCACCGTGGAAGGTGGTGAATAACACCATTGCTGTGCCAAGCCAGATGTGATATTTCACAGAAGCTTCAAACTGAATTCCAATTAGCCTAAATGGAGCCAACCCTCTCAAGATAGGCAGAAGAAGCAGCCCCAAACAAGCCTCAGCCAGCAAGCCAAACCTAGTGGCTACTCTGAAATACTTGAGTTCCCATCTGAAAAGCAACTGAATCATCAAAACATATAATAATTCAACCCCAGAATCAGAAAACAAAGAGAGGAACCATCATGGGTTGGTCTAGTGGTCAAAGTGGTCAAAGAAGACATTGTGGCGAATGTTGTAGAGTTAGAAGTGGAATCTATCATGTATTAGCCTAGTGGTCTTGGCGTTGGAGATCTAAGAGGATATAAGTTTGGAGACCACCTATCTAGAAATTAATTTATAGAAATTTCCTTGACATCCAAATATTATAGGGTCCGGCGATCCATCCCGTAAAAATAGTTGAGGTGTTCATAAGCTGACTCGAACACTCGCAATATCAAAAAATAAAGAAAGAGCATTGATATTTGATAGTTTGTTCTTAAAAAACACTCACATCTTCAAGTTAAGTGATTCATCAAGCACCAACTTTCTGAAATCCTTAGAAATCCGAGCATAGAACGTCCAAGCAAGGAAGAGCAGAAACAAACCAACACCCAGAAGCTCAATTCCTGATAAAACACCCAAATAACTGTTCACAACAAGTGGGTTTGAAAGAACATTGCCAAAACTTGAGAACTTTGTTTCCCTGTATTGCAAAAACATTCAACAACATGATAAAAAAAGCCAGTTCCTTCTAAGTACACAAAAAATTAAACTGTTCAAATCAACTCCAAGCAAAGATGAACTTGCCTGCAACTTTGTGGCTTAGAGGATTTGATACTCAAGTAAACCAGTCCAACAATAACCAAAGCAATAACAGGAAAAGTACACACAACAAAATTGAGACCTGAAAAACAGAAGATTTCACTAAAAAAAAGTTGGGTTTGAATCAAACTCAGCTATAAAACAACAAACAGGAATTGAATCTTTAAGAAAGATGAATCTGACAAACATGCAGATTATGTACCATAATATCCAAACACAGAGGCTCTGGCTTTGTTTTCAGCAAGATGCCATTTTCTTGTCCAGAGATCAGTAGGTTTCAAGAGCCAAAGAGAAACCCAAACAGCACATAATAGAATCATCAAAACTTTGATAGCAACAAGAAGAACAGATCTTGCCTTTCTGTGCATATTTGCAATTAGTTGTTCTTTATTTGCAATTCGAGTTTATGGGGTTTGAGTTTTATGGTCTGAACTTGTACATTTTAGAGGGAAATTGATGAGAATGTTTGGGAATTTATTGATTTCATTGATTTGGAAGTGTTTTTAAACCCTCCCCATTTACCAATGAGGCTGCTACGTGGTGGGACACTGAAAACGGGAATAAATGAAACCTATATTTTAGTGAAGTTATAAAATCTTTGACTTTTGTCTCTACAATTTTAGTAATGTATTTATATTAAAGCTTAAAATTGGCTTCTGTAAAAAAATGAGAATGTTTATGAGAAATACTTTTTTTTACATAATTTTTGTTATGGACAATTATTATTATTATTT
>JBBMKA010000009.1:14679805-14692677 GCA_037833695.1 Sechiopsis laciniata | reverse complement strand
TAATTAATAGACTGATAATATTTAAAGATTGAAAATTTTAGACGGACATTATATCGAATATGTTAATTAGAAAGAAACTAGATCATGAAAAATATTGATTCCATTAAACTACCGTTCTTACAACCCATAATTTTAACTATTTTTTTTAAAATCACCCTAAACTTTACAAATGAGGATCAAATACTAAACAATAAAACCATTAAATTGCCAATTTTTTTTTTTTTTTTTGATAAATTGGTGGTGTCAAAGTGTAATTAGGTTGGTAGTCGGCAACTAGAAGAAAAAGAACTGACAAAAAGAATGATAAAGTGGGAAATAGATTTAGAGAAAAGGAAAAAAATGATAATGATATATAGAGGAAAAAAGGGCGAAATTGGTCTGCACATGCGTAGAGATTTGGACAGGTTTTGTTTGTTAGGCCCACACTTAACGTCAAAACAACACAATTCCAATAATACCCTCTAGGATATATAAATATAGGTTGAAGTATAAAATCATATATTTTATCTTATTATTATTATTATATATTTTCGAACTATGAGTTGAACGTTAAAGAGAAAAAGTGAGAGAACTTAATTCAATTCAACTAAAAAATGTAAGGTTTGGTTGTTTTAATAGTTGGAAGTGTTGACCGATTGACCAACTCAAAAAGTTAGATTAATCATAAAAAGATCTCTCAACTCAATCCAACTTAACCGAATTATGTTCATCCCTAGTACTTAAAATAATTGGTCTAACCTGAACAAAAAAAAAAAAAATCATTAACTACTCTATTAGGCAAGTAACATGACAAATCTGTGTTATGTTGAGTTCGATTACTAAGTAGCAGTTTTGCTATTCAATCATAGAATCGTTTTTTGTCAATTTGAAAAATCGAACTATTATTAGTAAGCTAGCCTTATCTATAGTTTCATGTTTATTTATTTATTTTTACTTTTTGCCTATAATCTTAAAAACCAAAACTTCAAAAACTTTCCAAAATTTTGTTTTGATTTTTAGAATTTGATTAGAATTCAAATATATATATAAAAAATTGAGGTAAAACAAATTTAAATTTTAAAAATAAAATATAAAAAAACAAATGATCGACTATAACAATTTTAGCAATTCAGTTTTTGAAATTGAGGAAGAAACACAAAGCTTTTGAATTTGAGGAAAAAACGAACCCTCAAAAAGGAAAACAAAAACGCGTACCATTTTCCTTTATGCTTTATTTGGAAGTCAGTTTTGGAAATAAATAATAAGAAACAATAGATGGGAGAGGAAAGCAGAGATGAAGAACTTCAGGAACACAAGGTTTGACTATTGACCCAAAGTTTCAAATTTGACTCCGACTAAATCGAATAATTGACATGTATCTTCAATTAAGAGCTAGAATGTTTGAATCATCCGACACTCAAATACTCTTTCCACTATTTTAAATCACATTCATTTTTTTTTTTTCATAATAATCCACATCCATTCAAAACATTTGTCAAAATTTTCTTTAACTATTTTGAAGGTTACTATCTTGAATAGAGTTTAATTGGTTTGTATATATGTCTTCAATCAAGAGATGAGATTTGAATAATCAACTTGCATATTGTTGAATTGAAAAAAGTGACAAAAATCTAACTTATACTTATAAATTTTGGAGGTTATTTCAATTGAAAGGTTAAGGGAATAATTGTATCAATCAACCAGCTTGACAGTGAAAGAAGGCGAGGCGATATTTTGATCGGAGAACAAGTTGCAGCCGACGTGACTAGACAGCCTCAACACAACTCATAGATAAAAAAGAAACAATGCTTATAGTTTACCAACCATAAAAGGTGAGAGATTCGAATTCATAACTTCTTAATCATAGACAGACACTTATATCAGTGGATCAATTACTCTTTTGACTAAGAAAGAAACGTTTAAAAACACTGATTTTCATTTTACATTGGAGCGATCACTAAGAATATTTTTTCAAACAAACTTTCTAGAAGTTCTTGTTAAAGAAAGGTAGCAATAGGAAGATGCTTACAATATGAAGATAAGAGTAGAATTTGACATTGATACTGAAGAACATATTGTCTTTTTTATATGAACTGCCATAAACTATTAGGCTAGTAGCAACATCAGAGTGTGAAGTTGAGGGAATGGAAACGCTGCCGAAAAATTCATCGCCTCCCATCCGCAGCTGATCACACCAGTTTCTGATTCGCCCGCTTCATCTCGAACATGGGAGGATGTCGTTTTTCAATCAACAATGAATTAGAATCATATATTGTTTTGAATGTGATATTACTATCCATAGCCATGAAGTTAGGCCTTCCTCCAAAATGTATTTCATGTTCTTCCTGTATAATTGCTCTTACTGCTAAGCTTGGCAATGCTGTTTGGTTTTGGTTTTGGCCATGGTTTTAGCTTTGGATGAGTGATAGATTTTCTTTCTTCTCTTCTCCGTCTTACAACAATCCTGACGACTTCCCCGCATAAAATGGCTCGACAATCCCGACCACTGCCCTGCATAAGATGGTTAAACAATCCTGACCTGATAGGCCCAATACAGAGGGATAAATACCAATATAAGTTCCTATCACAACCACTGCACCGAACATCTTTGCCATTTTAGTATCATCTTCAAACCAACTTTCGAAGGCGTAATTTTGTTTGACAAACATTACATTTTGTGGTCTACTTGAGACTCCATGGATTCCACAAAGCACCAATCTTGCACTCAAGATTCTCCTCTGCAACTTGCAGAAAGCCATAAAGAAGGAAGAGAGAAAAAGGAAACAACAATGAAAATAAATGTCTATTCACAACGATCGTGTTACAAAGAAACTAGACTAGTTGGCTTGGACAATCACAGATATTAAAAAAAGAAAGAAAAGGAAACTAGACTAGCTAGTATTATGATGACCAAAAAGGTGCATATTTTTCTGCAACCATCACATGATTTTGCGGAGAAAATTGTAATGCACCATGAAACTTTGAAGAACTAACACGTGATGAGTTCAATCCATGATAACCACCTACTTAAGAATTAATATCCTACGAGTTTCATTGAAACCTAAATATTGTAGGGTCAGACACATGTTCTATGTGAATGGTTGAGGTTTGCATAAACTAGCCCAGACACTTATGGATATCAAAAAAGAAAAAAATCACAATACGCTACCTTTACATGAGAGTTAAATGACTACTCATAGCTATTACCTCTTTGACATGAAAGAAAAGTTCAACAAAAAAGCTAGCCGTTCTTCTTACGAGCTTGTTACCAAGAAAAGCAAAAGAGGGGGTCTTTGGAGGCTGGAAAAATGTACAGACATATAAGTGCATATAATTTCAGACAAAAATGCATAGTTCAGAATTACAAGGAAAGAACAAACAAGAAGCCATGGTGGTTGTCAACAAGCAGAGCCAAGTTGATGATGAAAACCATTGGTGTCAATATAAGGTTAGCAAGCAATAACTATAGACTAAATAGAAATTATTCAAACTTCCATCATCAAACACCCTTGTCCTATGAACCATTATCAAAGCATGTCACTTCTTTCAAATTTCATTGATCTAGACGTTTCACTCTGTAACATTCACATTTGTTGTACCGTTTTCTACACATTCACATTTGTTGTCAGTCAACAAGAACAGTAACTTAGCACTTTAGCAGGGTGGTGAAACCAATTCTAGTTGAACTAAAAAAAAGTTTATTCGTCAGTCAACACATTACAGATCTGAGGCCAGATTTGCTTGTTGGATTTGTTAGATTTGACTATCAGAAATATTTGCATGCTGCCGCAGCCACCTATGTGGCGAATTCTGGTCCGTTGGATTTTTTTTTTTTTTCGAAAAACATTAAAAAAAAAAAAAAATTTCAACGGACCAGATTCCGCTACACAGGTGGCTGCATGCTGCCCGGGCAGCATGCAAATATTACTCTTTGACTATAGCCAACTGATTGTTTTTTTCAAACAAATTAGCTTGGTTATCTAATCCACACTGATCAGAATAGTCAACACCAGCCAAAGTTATGTTTTATGTGTTTTAGATGAGACTTTATCTTGGTGTTTTGAAGAAAAATGTAGAGAAGTTGGAAAAGACTTTGCAACTTTTGGAAGAATCTTTATTGTCTGCATGTGCCACCCCCTTCATCATATTCTAGACTATAGTTCCCCATGAAAAGGATGGAAATGTTAAAGATTAATTGTAACACCTAGATTTTTAGGCTATTTTGACAATGACCCACTTTTAAATACTTGTTAATGTTTTTCATTTTTTATCTCCATTACTCTTACAAATCTATTGGTAAGTTTAGAAACTAAAAATATCAGTAAGTTCCTAACAATTGTCTCTGCTGTCTTTTCTTAAGAGATTTGTAACTAAAGGCTAAAGATCAAGTTGATTACTAATGTAAAAAAGGTGAAAAAAGTATGGGGGAAATATAAAAAACAAATTGTTAGGTGTTTGTCAATCTTTTCCACTAGAATTATTTATTCAGGTTAAAGCTAGAGAAATTAGGGTCACTTTATGTTCTGAAACAGGTCAAACTTTTCACTTTGAGAAGGGCAAATGAAAAGAATTTCTTTGGTTTTTTCACCTCTTTCATTTGACTTGTTCAAAGACTCACAAGGAGAAAAGAAGAGAAAAAAGAAGAATCAAATGTTGACAGAACAATGTGGCTGCAGGCCCATGAGAGCAAGAATGCCTTTTTCCTTTGTATACTTCCAACCCACTAAAACAAAATCTTTTGTCATTTTCATTCTCATATCAATTCTCATTTTTCTTTATGCATATGGAGAGTGAAGGAGAGAGAGAACCAAGAATGGAAGAGGAGTTTCATGGGAGACCTGTAGAGTTGCAACTGCAATGCTGCAGTACCCGGATCATGTCCCCGGAGATCGTTGAGATTGGAGAGGAAAGTAAGTCGATTACCAATAGCCGAGATGCTGGTGCAAACGATGTATATGTCGCTGTTGGTAAAGATGATATAGATGTGCTCAAATGGGCCCTTGATCATGCTGTCTCACCTGGTTGTTGTGTCTTTCTTGTCCATGTTTTTCCTCCTCTCACCTACATCACCACACCAGGTAATCAAAATTTCTGCTTTCTTTTTTTCGATTCAACAATGGGTGGGGAATTTGAATCTATAACCTTTTGGTTACTAAGTTATACATCATGCCACTAAAGCTATGCTCTCGTTAGCTCAAAGAGTTATGCTTTCCTTTTTTTCCATCTTTCAGATCATAATTACAGATCAGTCAACAACTCTTTTAGGCTGTTTTTCTTGCATAATCTGCCTGTAATGGATATTTGATACACATGAGCTATTGGGTAATGACTATATTTTGTTCCTTTTGCCTCTTTTGACCATTTTTCTTCTTTCCAAAGAGTCCAACTCTTAAGATAGATTCTCTTTTAGATGATGAGAAAAAAACTAACCACAATTTGCTGAATCTACCATGATTTGTTTATGCAAGGGAAATGATTTGATCATTGGATCATTATCATATCCATTGGCTTGAGATTCATCTTTGTTCATGAATTGCTGTAAGTTTTGCAGCATTTTTACGTGTAAACCTATTTTGATTTCAGTTGGAAGATTAGCAAGGAGCCAACTGAGCCAAGAACAACTTAGAGTGTATATCAATGAAGAAAACAACAGAAGAAGAAATCTCTTGCAGAAGTACATCTGCTTATGTACTGATGCCAAGGTGTTCCTTCACTCTCACTTTGACAAATACAATCACAAAAGTATTAGATTGTCTGAGCTTTTATCTCAAAACCAATTAGCTACAAATCAAGTTAGTCTTCTATATTATAAATGCTAAGAGATATGTTCCTCAAGATGGTATCTCTTCGGATTCACTAATCTTAGATCGGATCCCAATTTCATTTTTATTGAACCAAATACCCGTTTGAGCTAAAAGAGTTCTGGTACCATATTAGTTTTATCTAAAAACTAATTGATTATGAGTGAAGTAACTTGTCTTATAAATGCTATGAGATATAATGTGAGATCCTCAACAAAAAACCCGTCTGAAAAACACAAAAATTTATCTGAAACTCTAAACTATGTGTTGAAATGCCTTAAACTATGTTGCACTACAATTACTTAGTTGAGGCAACAAGTGGGGGTCTCGAAATATGTAATCAGGTTTGTACTTCTCTATTGAACTTAATCTTAGTGAACGACGTAGATCAATGTGTTATCTCTCGCATTCTTTCTTTCATTCTTGACTGTTGTTTTAATTATTCATAACACTTTGTTCCCATGTATCAGGTGACAGTTGACACATTGCTTCTAGAGAGCAGCAGGACAGCCAAAGCAATCCTTCAACTCATTCCAGTACTCAACATAACAAATTTGGTCATAGGGACCAAAAAGCCACTTTCCACAAGGTTTGAAACCTTTTTCATTTTTGGGGCTTTTGCAAAACTTAAATAAACAACAAACAGCCCTTTTCAATTTTCCATTTAATTTGTGTAATTTCTTAGGCTATTGGGGAAAAGAATGGCGAAAGGGGAATTTGTGAAAAAGAATGCACCAGATTTTTGCCAAGTTACCATTGTTTGTGAAGGCAAGAAAGTCGAATGCCGTCAACAAGAAATGGGGTTGGTTCCTTCTTCTCAAGATTCCGATTGCCGGCGCCGGCGCTCCGGCAAGAACTTGCTCGAGTGGGCTTGCTTGTCGAGCAGATCCCGTTGCGATTGACGGTTCTCGTCGATATCAATTTTCGGTATCGAAACAGAGTTGAATTAAATTACAATCAATCATCCAAATTAATACTTTCATCAAAGAACAACAAAAAGTGCGGACAAAGAGAAAGATCAATATTTTTACTAAAATTTTGTTGTTTGAAGAATTGACAATCAATATGATGAAACCCATATCAGCCAGCTTGTAAGTTAGCGGCAGAAGCAACCTTTTTTTTTTTTTTTTAATTATAATAATTGGGCCGAGTAATTCAAACCACCGCTTGGTCTATGAATGTACAATAATACGTTTTTGTTGGCATCAAGTTATCTCCATGATTCTAGACAGTTAAAAAAAATTTACATATTTAGTTCCTAAATTTTATGTAAATTATTACTAAGTCATTGTATTTCAAAATTAAATACATTTATCTTTGTTATTTTTAATGATGTTCAATTTTAATTTTTATGATATCAACTTTAGTATTGACATAATTAAACATATTGACTAAATTCATTTTAAATTACATATTAATGATATGATTATTTTGAAATTGACATATTTTTTTATTAAAAAAGTTAAACAAAATTAAAAATTATCAAATGGGTTGGTGGCGTTATCTTGATTTTGGTTGGTAAATCATTTCAACTCAATCATGGGTTCAACGTGGAAAAGGGTTCTCTATGTAAAGTTTATTGGTCTCTTTCTCCAATTTATACTAAAATATCAAAGTTAAAAAAAAAAAAAAAAATCGTGAAACTAAATAAAAACTTTACTCAAACTTATAATTAAATGATTTTTCGAACCCATCACCTATTAATAATGAAATCTTCATTATTATTGCTAAACTATTGTTATTATTTTTTTGTCGTGAATTCTATCTTTAAATTATAAAAAAATAAACTCACTATAATAGTGATCAAATTTATAATTTACCAATTTTCAAAATCTAGATCACATCGGATTGAACAAATGGGCTGCAATTTAGGGTCTCATCCAATTTGAATCTTACAGATCTCAGCCCATTCATAATGGGCCTCTAAGCCCATCATCATCGGAACAGTTTCACTACTTTTCTTCTCTACAAACATGAGCGGCGCTCAATTTCTGCTCCTCTTCACTATTGTTCTTCTCCGCTCCTTGTAGATCTTAAAAACTCCGAATCGGTGTAGCAACAAATTCTCGGCGCTACGATCAATTCTGTATCTTCCGTTTTCAATTGCACAGGTTAAAACCCTAGCCCGTAATTTCGCATTATTTCAGAGTGATGAATCCTTATGATCATAGATACGCGGATCCTAATTCCTATCGCGAGCGCCGAAGGTATTGCTTGTATTTAGAATGAATTAGAGATCTAATTCTTTTATTTGATTTCTCTCTTTTTGATCTTTCATGGGTTGCTTTTGATTTTTCTTCTTCAGTGACCTAATCGGTCCACAGCTTGCTGCTGCACCGGCAATGGCAGGACGTGAATCATTATACAAAGGATATCCACCTCCTCCTGTTCTTAACTATGGCCGTGAAAGAGGAGGGGGAAGTTCTTTACCTAATGCAGGAGGCTTCAATAGTTTCCCGCGGTTTCAGCCGCCGGCCGGGCCGTTTAGTATTGGACGTGGCAGCGGCAATGGTTTCGGCAGGGGTGGCGGTAGGCGAGCTTTTGATTCGGGGAGGGGTGGCAGTAGAATTGGTGGGCATGTTGGTTATGGCGGCGGACGTGGTGGAGGGATGGGATTTGAGGGCCGTGGTGGCGGAAGAGGAGCTGGGCGTGGTGGTTCTTCAAGAGGGGATTTGGATAATATAGTTCTTCCCAGTCAGAATTTTGGCAATTTGGTCCCATTTGAAAAGAATTTCTACACTGAGTGTCCTTCGGTTCGGGCAATGACGGATACCGAAGTTAAGATTTACAGAGAGAGGCGTGATATTAGAGTGGAAGGAACTGATCTTCCAAAACCAATTAGGAGCTTTCAAGAGACGAATTTTCCTGGTATTTACATATCCCATGAATTGAATGGGGTTGTATTTATGTACAAATTTTTGAGAAACTTGTTGATTGTTCTTTATCTCTTTTGTTAGCTTACTGCCTTGATGTGATTGCGAAATTGGGATTCGTTGAGCCGACGCCAATTCAGTCTCAAGGATGGCCAATGGCCATGAAAGGAAGAGATTTGATTGGCATTGCTGAGACTGGCTCAGGAAAGACTCTAGCCTATTTACTGCCAGCTTTTATACACATTAGTGCTCAGCCTCGTTTAGGTTTGTGTTAGATTACAGTTTTGCAGCTATAATTTCATTTTTGTTGCCACTTTTCTTTCAACCATTAGGATTGTGATAATTTGTTCTCCATATACATTCATCCAGCGCATGGTGAAGGTCCTATAGTGTTGGTGTTAGCACCCACCAGAGAATTAGCTGTTCAAATCCAACAAGAGGCTACTAAATTTGGGTTACGTGCTAGTATTAGAAGTACTTGCATCTATGGTGGGGCTCCGAAGGGCCCTCAAATTCGTGATCTAAAGAATGGTAATTGTGCTCATTGAACTGTTTTTGTTGACTGCTGTGGTTGGTTACTGGCGAACATTTACCAACTTCATTGTATCTTTCTCAGGTGTTGAGATTGTTATTGCTACACCTGGTCGGCTAATAGATATGCTGGAGGCTGGCCACACGAACCTGCGTAGAGTGACTTACCTTGTTTTAGATGAAGCTGATAGAATGCTGGACATGGGATTTGAGCCTCAGATAAGAACAATAGTGGGCCAAGTATGATATTCCACCCGCACTTCCTTTCTGTAGACATTGATAATGGAATTGCGTATGAAGACTTTAATATGAAATCAACAATAAGTTTTATTTGTGGAATCATCTTTACCAATTACCAGTTTAAATGGGCTGCATATTTATACGTGAATGATCTTGTTAGGAATGTTTGCAGTTTAATGGTTTGAAATCATTTTCAGTTCTCTCTTATTGGAGCATTTAACGAACATAATTTTATATGGTGCTTGTTTAAAATCTTAAATTTATTGTAACGTAGTATTCAGTCCTCAAATTATTCTGGATGTAAAATCAAAGAACGTTCTCCTAAGTTCCTAAGAGCTATATAATTTATATAAAAAAAGTATGTTTATTATAATGTAGTACTCCATTCACAACTCTATCTAAGTGGCTTTTCTCTTTACAGATCCGACCTGATAGGCAGACATTATATTGGAGTGCCACATGGCCAAGGGAGGTTGAGAAATTGGCTAGACAGTTTTTACGAAATGCCTATAAGGTTAGATTAGAAACTCCTTTTTGTGAATAAGCACTCTGCTTCCATATGCCTTTAGATTTAAATGCTGTGATTTATTAGGTGATTATTGGTTCACCAAATCTTAAAGCTAACCAGTCTATAAACCAAGTTGTTGAAGTTTTGCCAGAGGCTGAAAAATATAGAAGGTTGGTTTAAAGTTTGTGATATTCTGTGAAACGAGTGAACACACAGACACAGAGCAATAAGAGATCTTTCTATTTTTACATTTGGCACATTTTTGTTATGCAGGCTAATTAGTTTGCTTGTAGAAGTGATGGATGGTAGTCGTGTTCTGATTTTTGTGGAGACGAAAAAAGGATGTGATAGAGTAACGAGGCAACTGAGAATGGATGGATGGCCAGCTCTATCCATTCATGGCGATAAAAAGCAGGCCGAAAGAGACTTGGTTTTGTCAGAATTTAAAAGTGGAAGAAACCCAATAATGACAGCCACTGATGTGGCTGCAAGAGGGCTTGGTAGGATTACTATATGTCAGGTGTTTTAGGTTTTAATTTAGGTGTTCGCTTTCAAATTCTAAATGAGTTGGCCAGCTGCTTTCCAGTTCCTGTATATAATTTGTGGCTTGGGTGCTGAGGGGAAGGCAACAACCGTAACATTGTGCAATATGCAGTGTATGATGATTGTGAGACTGTTTGGTTTCGTTCCTATTTGAAACTGCAATTGCTTTCAGTTTCAGTTTCAGTTTCAGTTTTTTTCTCCGGTCTAAAGAGATCCTTTGCTACCCAATCAATGTCAATGTCCTGTAGGTTTAGTTTACATTATACTTTTGGGTTTCCCTTTTTACAACCTTCAGGTTAGTGGTTTATGGAGAAGGAAAAAAGTGGGATTTAAAGGACACGGCTACCTCCTTCTCTCACCAGTTGCTACTACATTAATTAATCATGGGATGGATGTTTGGGATGGGTGAGGGGTGAGGGTGCTCCCGGGTATTTAGTTGGGCGAAGTTTTATTCTCAGTTATAAAAAAATCATTAGATGGATGTCAAATGGACATGAAAATGATATTAAGAGGTAGCTCAATGATTGTGTCCAAGTTAAATGGGAGGGTATCAATGGGTCGGTAAAGGATAATGAGAAGTCAGAGACATTGAAGAGTTTACTTAAAGATTATTTCCTTAAAGTGCTGTGCGAGAAATAGTATTTGTGCTTCCTATAGTTATCCGAGTATTCTATCGGTACCCATCCCACAATTATGGAGCTGGTATTTTTTGCAGCCTGGTTGACTCATTCATTATTGCAATTGTTGGTATGGAAGTGGTCGTGGTGACAGCTGCTACTTATCCCTGCAAAGTTAAGGTGGGCACATTTATGTAGTAATGAATGTGTTATCTTACTATTGGTCACGAGATCTTAGGAATGCAGGGATAAGGTTGTTTGCAGTTTTATCCATGCCTCTCATGTTGCACGGCTTGTTTAATCTAACTTTGACTGTATGTTGTAGATGTGAAAGATATAAAATGTGTGATCAACTATGATTTCCCATCAAGCCTCGAGGACTATGTCCACCGAATAGGCCGAACGGGTCGTGCTGGCGCAAAGGGAACTGCATTCACATTCTTTACTCATGAGAATGCCAAACACGCCAGAGAACTTGTAAAGATACTGCGAGAAGCGGGGCAGATTGTCTCCCCTGCATTGACTGCTTTAGCCTCGTCTAGTGGCTTTGGAGGTAATTCTTTATCCTTATCCTCTGGATGGATTGTATTTGAACTAAAGGGAATGGGTAGATTTTACGTTTAATACATCTTTATGGGCATCTGTTACTCGGCTTATAATTATGTGTTTTGGTTTTTTTTTTTTTTTTTAATAATAATTATGAGTTTTGGTTTGATTCTCTTGATTTTCGACTTCTTTAATGAAGTTGGTGGATGGGCTTTTTAATACTCTTGTTATATTCTTTTATTTTCTTTTTCAATGAAATCTAGGTTTTAAACCTTTTCTTTATAGAAAACAAACACAAATTCATTGATGTGGGAAATGTTACAGAAGCCTATCAAAACAAAAACCATAAAAATGGATAAAAGAGGAAGTGGAGGTCGATAAAAGGAAAATATAAAGTTATAAAGTAGATAATTTCTAATAATTGCTCATAGTTGATAGTTGATGATGCCCCAACATACTGAATAGGAAATACCCGTAGTCCCGATAATGTCGATTCACCATAGCGATAACCCACGTTTCGGTGTGGGAAGAAAACCCATGTTCTGTACTACGGAGAGAAAGCAAATCAAGGCCACCCATATTTGATGGCTTGGTGTTGGCAGAGATTGGAAATCTAGGTTTTAAACCCTCAAGAAGACGTTTGAGGTGGTGAGTAGAGATTTGCACGGGGTATATATGATATGCTTCCTCCCATTCCCTCTATGGCAGGGAATGCGAAGTCGAGTTGCTTTATAAAAAGAAGATATCAATGAACTTCTATGAAATGGTTTCGAAGACGCGAGACTGTAAAGTTGTAGTAAGGAATCGGCTATTATTACTTTAATGTTTTCACACGAAAAATATGGGGTTTCGTCACTTAGAAAATGGAGAACTACCAAATCCAAGTCATTGGATTTGTTCGTACCATTCTGTCATCTATCACTGCTGGGTCGGTTGGGGAAAAGTGAGGGCGATCTATGTCTTGATCCCTGGAAGAACTCTTAAGAGCTGCTTCTAACCTCTCCTTTAGGATGGGAAAGACTTACCATCTCCATCCCACCGCCATTTCTATTCTCCATCCCCACAAAATTCATCGTATTATTTTGAGGGTTATTAGAGCTTTTTGTTGGGGTATATGGTTGGAGAGAAACAGGAGGATCTTTAACGACAAATGCTCAATACTTTTTTGGAGAACATCACTTATCATGTTATATCTTGGTGTAAACTTAATCCGTTATTTTGTTCTTATAGTTAT
>JBBMKA010000009.1:14653563-14679705 GCA_037833695.1 Sechiopsis laciniata | reverse complement strand
CTTATTTGATCTTCTGTAATCTATAACTATTATATTGTAATTTCATGAATCTATGAAATCGTTTCTTATCCAAAAAATTATTTTGAGGGTATCGGGGCAGGGATTCCAAGGGATTGTGTTTCCCACAGCGAATTTGTCACTGTTCATTTATTTTTTATAGTTTTGTTAAGATTACTTAATATATTAATTTTTCTTTGGTTGTAAATAAGTAAAGCCTATAAGATGAGTTTAAAAAACCTACTGTATTGTTATTAAAAAACCTTTAATGATCACCCGATCATTATTAGAGTCTTGAGCACTAAATGAGCCAGAATAGTTCACTCAACCCTTTAGTTTTTAGAGTCTCCCCAAAAGTGAATTATTAAATTTGAAATGATTGTTTATTATTATTATTATTATTATTATTATTATTATTATTATTATTTGTAGGATCTGGCGCTAAATTCCGACCTCAAGGACACAGAGGCTATGGTCATGGTAATCGAACATCGGTTTCGGGGTCAAATGCGATTCCTATTGGTGCGACGAGGCCTCGCCAGTTTGGGTGAACATGGAAGGAAGGATTTTAAAGCTAGATAAGTAGACTGTAGTTGGGAAATTTGAAGCATTTTGATGATGTAATTTATATGAGTTTTTTTTTTTCCTTTCTAGAATTAGAATCTAATATTGTTGTGTGGTATGAAAATAGACATTTATGGCCATGGCCGTTTTGCTCAACCTTTTGAATGTGATTTTTGTTTGGTTGGGAGAACAGAAGAAAATTAAAGCCGTTGCTTTGAACGTGAGCCTTAATTTACCTCGTGATGGTTTATTTTCTTTTCGTTGAATTTTGTGATTTTTTGTTCTAAGTTTTCTAATTTATTCACGGTCTTCAAAATTTAAAATTAAAATTGGTGAAAATCAATTTTTATATCATTAAAATTCTAACCACCTTTGAACTTTTGATTTTAACCCATTTGTTAGATTCAGTTTAATTAAACTAATCAATGTGTCACATTTGGGACACCGGTGGGTTATATTAATTTAGCTCTAAACATGACTGGACAAATGTAATTTTCATTTTGTTCCGGTTGTGACTTTAAATCTGTTCAGATTAAACCCTAAAATATGTTATAAATCAATCTAAAAATAAAATGATTATCAAATGAGACCTTAGTTATTAGTTATATATGATTCTATCAGAATTCTGCTCTTGTTAGTTGTTCAAAATGATTATTGAACGCTCCTTTAATTATTAGTTGTTCAAAATGATTATTAAACGCTCCTTTAATTATTAGTTGTATATGATTCTATTAGAATTCTGCTCTTGTTAGTTGTTTGGTAATCTGATTTGTCTTATTATATATACCATGTGACGTTGTGGTGATAGAAATACGTCCTGCAAAACAATTTATTGTGTGGATGTTGAAGTGTAGTATCCTAATTGATCAACTTTTTTTTGTCTCATTTGTTGTACTAAAAAAAATATGAAAATATGTAAAATTCTAACTTTTCAACATTTTGATGGTATATATTATAGTTAATTGAGTAGGACTTGGCATTGTCGTTTGGGCACTGTCCTACAAAGTGTGATGTTTTGTCCCTTTTCATTGCAAGTAGCTGTCATTTTCACATTTCATTTATATATATATATATATTAAATAGAAGTATTTGGATGAAAACCCTCAATTATTGAATGGATTCAAAGATCTTACTCCCCCAAACAAAATGAAAATTAAATTTGTGTGACCCATGTTTTAATAGATATTACATTTACATCTTCTTTTGACTAATTTTTTAATTATTATCTCTTTGGCTAACTTTTATTAAATTTTCTTTTACGAGGTTATTATCAACAATTCTTTCCTTTTATTCAATATGTCATGACTTAAATTAGACAATAAAAATTTATTTGAGAAAATTGTTATAATATAACTGATTTGTATCTTGTGATTGTTAGAAGACGTAACGAATTTACATCTAGTGAATAAGAGACAATCATTCATTGAATATGTTTTTTCTTAGATAAAGCATGTTTGTACTCTACAAAACTAATTCAATGTCCTCCTTTAGCTTGGTACATATGTATTTTGAAATGTGTTCTATATAATGACCTTAGATGTTTTTTACTCCTCATCCTTTTAACTTGAAGATTAAAATTGGATATGAATAAACATGAGTGTAACTCGAATATTATATCAATACAATTAGAAAATATCATATGATTTTGATCATATTGGATGTGACTATAAATTTGAACATCTTAATGGAAATTAAACACAAGTACTATACAAGAATTACGTTCTGTTTAAGACAACATTATTAAATTTTAGTTTTTTTAAAAAAAAATATTTAAGCAAGTTGACACATTTATTTTATCAAGGTCTTTATATATGCCAAGGTGTCAAAGTCTGTAAAGATGGATTATTATTTATAATTTAGTTTGTTTGTTTTTTTTCTTACAATTTTTCTTTTTAGAATTTTGATATATTTTTTTTAGTGTTGAACAAGATTTGGGGATAGAAGAGAAGACTTTTTAATTATGAAAATGAATTTTAATTAGGTGGGCTTGGTGGCTATAAATACCAAACAATAAATTTCAATTATAAAAACAATTATAATAAGCCGCACTTGGAGTTTGGAGTATATTATAGGTGTTCACCATAATCCTTATTTATAATTACTTTTTTGTGAATAAGTGTGCACCATAATCTTAGTAATAGAGTGTATATTATAAGATTTAAAATAATGAGAGAAAAAAATTAGCTCTTCCCCACCACCGTGGAGCTTCATAATGTATAAAAAAAACAGCCAATTTGGAGGCCATCTCATTCATTATCATATATATATATATATATATATATTATGTTGCTTGGCTTTTATTCTCCTTGAAATGAGATGCTACCTTTCAACAATATTTCAAACACTTATTTACTATATTATTATTTTATAAATCTTGATAAATAAATCTTTATATTTTATCATTTAATGGGAAGATATGTACCTACTTCCACATAAAAGTATATTATATATCCAACTTTGATTTTTATCTTATAAACGGGATTTTGTAAATGGAAAACAATATATCGTGCCCTTTTGGATAATTTTTGTTTTCTTTATTGATATTCGTGATTGTCCGACTAGCTTGCACGCACTTCGACTAATGTTATGAGACATATCTCTAGTAGGAAATTGAAACCTAAATCAACTATACAATAGGATCCAGAGTAGTTGCTTATCGCCATTAACGTACACTTAATAACTAAGAAGTCATGGGGTTGAATTCCCAATCCTCAATTATTGTAATCTAAAAAAAAAATTATATAATAGGATCAACTTCTTATCTTATGTTACATTTTTTAACTTGTGAATTATAATATATGAAAACTTAGAAGATTAGTTATATTCAAAAAATAATTACAAATATGGTCACTTTTAAAAAAATTAGCAAAGTACTAATACTGTATTAATAATACATAATATTATTTTAATGAGTATTTATAATATGATATTAAACTGTATTAATGATGCAAATATTTTAAAATTTGCCTACATTTATAATTATTTTGTGAGAATAGTCTATAAAATACAATTTTTCATGAGGAAGGATATCTTCAAACGTAGATTTTTTGAAGTAGAAATTGGACTAATAATGATTTTTATATTACATACACTTATTTTTAGTTAATAACAATGGAGAATATAAAATTTGAGTTCATACTCTCCTAATCATTGACATATACTAAGGGTGTGTTTGTGTCACTAAGAATGAGAATGAGGATAATTTTTCGTGTTTGGGCTAATGAAAATCATTCCCCTCATAATCGATTTATCCAAAAATCACATTTTCATTCTCCTCCTATCTACTTTTCATTCTCTACATAACAACTTTTTATATATTACTTCACTATTTTTCACTCTCATCATACTAATTATTTTATTTTCTCTTAATCATTTCCTTCCCTCAAATACAAATAACTATTTTTCTCATAATCATTTCCTTTCTCTCAAATATACACGTTTAATTATTCTCTCAATAATCATTTTCTTTCTTATTCTCCTCTAAATTCTCATTCTCTCTTGATCATTACCATTCTCATTCCTCCAAACATTCTCTAAATTATGATGAAAGTACATTCATATAAAAACATAAATAAATTTAAAGATAGTTGAAATTTAAGTGTTCAACACTAAAAGAGTCAACAGGACAATTTTAAAGGGAAAAAAAAAGAAAAAAGAAAAGCATAATGCAACCCTTGTAGGGCCTATATGGTGATGGAGGTAGGTGCACATACAGTGGAGATGAGTCAGCTTACTGGTTTAAATAAAGGAGGCCAAACAATCACAATCAAGCTCAGAATCTATTGGATTAAAAAACTTGTATATATAGAAAATCAATTAATACCGTCTCAAAAAAAATATATAAAAATAATAATAATAAATAAATAAATATATATATATATATATATACAATGATTTTTATGGGGACTTTTCCAAGTATAATAAAAAAATGAATATAATTTTTTATATATATAAATAATAACTTTTTAGAATAAATTCATATATGGTATAAATTTTAGGTTGACTCAGTAAAAAGATGAAAAAATTTATGCGTATGATAACTTCAATTACTACAAGAGTGATGCCTTGACGTCACATAAATATTGAAACCTGCTTATATGGCTCAATAAGAGCCACATTTCAATTTTCTTTAATTTTATATTTATTTTTTAAAATTAGAAAAAAAAACAAGATGTGGCTCAATATTTTCACTATTTAGGTGATGTCAAGATATCACCTAAATTGCTCTCTTAGTGCAATAGATAGTTTTCAGTGAATGTCACAAACTGTCATCTTTAACTAGTATAATCTTCAATTAATGTCAAAATAATTTTCACAAAATCGAATAAAATCAAATCGACCAAAAATCTAATAAAGAGTGAACAAAATTCGAAAATCGTATCGAATCTCGACCAAAATCAAAAGAATAAAGAATAAAGAATAAAGATTAGTGTCTTACATTTCCCAAAAATCAAAAGAATAAAGAGTAGTGAATAGGTTTTCAAGTATATGTCAATTAAAAAATATTTAATTAAAACTTTATGTGTTAAGTCTGTTGATTATATCGTTTTCAAGTAAAAGTTAATTTAGTAATTAAACAGTTTTCTTTATATAATATTAATATTCTTTTTCATTTTGAATTACTTTTTAATGAACATAATTATTATAAAATTAACTTAAATTTAAACGTGTTTTATTCAATATAATTAATTTTTAAAATTTCATTAACATAATTTGAAGATAAATATGTCTTTAATAAAATAAATAAAATATTAAATGAATTAATCGACTTAACTAATGGTCGGTATTCAAAAATATTTTATTACATTTTTAATAAATTAATTTGATATTTTTTATTAAAATAATTTATTTTTCTTAAAATTGACCGGACGAATTAATAGACTTTTTTTTTAGCCATATTGAATTAAACTTTTTTTTTGAGAATATATGAACTAATAGACCTTTTTTTAATGAAAATTAACGGACTTAATGGTGTAATTATATATTGCTCACACACACACATATATATATTTATATATTTACATGAATAACTCCATTTGTTAATTTTTTTTTGATGTAAATCATATTAATAATTATTTTATATATTTGACCAGTTTTGTAAATATTCTCACAACTATTCGAAGCGCACGTGATCGATTACATTAGATTGTTTATACAATAATTGATCACACAAATAATTCGACATTTATATCTTGACAGATCCACGTCAACCAGTATAAAGAAATTGAAACTAATCCGAAGGAATATTGATGTGACATTTAAAGTTATTATAATGTATAATTGTCATAAGTATCCACTTGGATTTACTAAACTCGATTTAATTATATTTAATTTTTTAATTGAATAATGGATGAGACCGAAATTTAATATTGAAAATATTCATGTCATTACAAATTATATTTCAAATGCATATAATTTCTTTCATATTCAATTTCATAATGTGATTAAATAAGGAATATGGTTGTATTTTTGGAATATAAATTCGAGGAAAAAAACAAAAAAATAACAGCGTGGAAAATGGTAGTGGATGCCAGCAGATATTTTGGGAGTACATTAATGACACGTCAGCAAACAATTGAGTTACAAAAAGAGGTTGTCAATCATAGAGCATGAGAATGAATTATAAATTATGTTAATCATTAAATTACCATTTTGCTCTAATTCTAAGTTTTATTTTATTTGGGAATGCTTGAGTTAATTTAGGTTCATTTATTAAAAAAAAAAAAAAAAGAAAAAAAAAAAGGTTCATGCTTACATGGTTATTTTTATATCTTTAACTCTAACATTAATTCTCAGGTAAACAATTATTATTGGTGAAACTCATCCTCCTAAAAAAAACTCATCCTCTTTAAAGCTCTTGTGTTTATATGTTGATTACTTCATTTTTGTGTCGATAAATATTTTTGCTTAATAATATTTTAGGCTATGGTGGCAATTATATTTTTAGTTTCCTATTTTTAGAAATAGGTTTCAAAGCCCATATATATTTAAACGGTGTTTAAAGATAATATAACTTGTTTATATTACATTATAGAGAAAACTATCTTTTAAATCTTAAATTTGAGATCTAGTCTCAATTCGATTTTTATATTTTAATCTATAATAATGAAATTCACTTTTAATTTTTATGTATCTTTAAATTTATTTTCTTTTAAAAATTAAATTTAAATGAAAAATTAAAATAATCACTTTATCAATATATTAAAATTTAAAATGAGTTTAATCATCATTTTAGTTTTTTTTTTTTTTTAAACGTTAATTATCATTTTAGTAAACATTACATCATAACTAACAAATTTGTTATCTTATTTAAAAAAAAAAAAATTGTTATCACATTGATCAAAAGGGAGTATTATTAAAATGCTAAAAATAAAAATGATCAATTTTAAAATATATAGACCAAATTGAAACTAAACCTTGGACTTAATACAAAAAATATTTGCTCTTAAAAAAAAAGGACAAAAAATATTTTTCCGTTGAAATATGTATACTTTTTGCGTAACGTGTTAGATTTGGCATACAAAAATGAGTTTTTTTTGGCTTCACGGCATCAACGTTATCCTATGATGAAAAACACTAAAAAACCATAATATAAATCATTTTTTTTAATCATAAATCAAACTACTAGAATGTAATATATAAAAAAAAAAAAAAAAAATACAATGTATTATTCAATAGTATTAGTCGGTTGTCATAGGGAAATCCTAGTTTATTTCCTAATTAACAATGAATGAAAATGTGCATTGTATGTGGATTGATCTTCTTTGTTATTAGTGGTAAGAAATTTAAGTTTGTTAAAAATTAATAATAAATGTAATCTGCTCCTAAAAGAAATTCTCAACCAATCAATAATGTGTACGTAAAGTTTCAATCTTTAGTTTGTTTGAGACTATTATTATTATTTTTTTTGATATTCTTAACTGTTCGAGTCAGTTTGTGCGCATCTCAACTAATTTCATGAGACATACCGCATGACTTTAAATATTTAAATGTCAAGGAAATTTATAGAGAAATTAATTAATTTCCAGGTAGGTGGCCACCATGGATTGAATTAATCACCTTAAACACCTCAAAACCTCTTTGACCACTAAATCACTCTTTGATAGTTCTGTTTGTACTTTGAGGCTAGGTACAGTTTCAATTTGAAAAGTGAGCTTAACATTTCATTAATTAGCATATATGCCTTTCCAAAAAAAAATTAAAATTAAAATGTAGCATATATGTTAGACTCAAACGGTTATAGGTTCAAATATCCTATCCTAAATATTCACTATTACGATTTTAACTTTTTATGACTATTTCAACCAAAAACATATGGGAGAAAATAAATCATAAAAGCTAAAAACACAAATTTTTGTTGAACAATAAAATGTTCTATTGAAAGAATAAAGTATTTAGATCAACCAAATGAGTTATCTAGTGGTTAAAATGACATTAAGAAATTAAAAAGTTGTGGGTTAGAGTGATGACCTACTAATGAATTAAATTCCTACAAATTTTATTTTAATAAAATATTATAAGATCAGACAAAATTCTTGATTGCAAAGTGTGTACCCTACCATGTAAGCTAAATATAGAATATTAATATATTTAAAACCTAGGAAGCAAAAATATATATTTAGAACAAACCAACAAAATAAATTGGAGGTGCGGGGAAACAAACCCCGTGCCTCTCGCATGCGAAACAAGCGCTCCACCATATGACCTATACACCCATATTTGTTAGATATAATGTTTATAACAATGTAATTCATTTTTACATTAATATATCTATATATTTTGCCATTGATGTAAAAGTACGAATATTTTGAACTTAAAAATATATTGGAGGTGTCTGAATAAAACCTCTAGCATGCATCTACATATGAGGTATACCCCCATATTTGTTACAAAAAATAGTTATAATAATTTAATTAGTTTTAAATTAATACAATATTTGATTAATTTTTTGCCATAATGTAGAGTACGAATATTTAGAACTAAACCTAAAGAACGAATTGGAGGTGCGAGAAATCAAACCTCGTATCTATGAGCATTCTATCGTAATGAGCTACCAACTATATTTGTTAAATAGAATAGTTATAATAATTTAATTAATTTTTAAAGTAATATAATATTTTACTTTGCTGCCATTAATTTAATGTATGAATATTTTGAACTGAACCTAAAAAATAAATTGAAGGTGCGAGAATCAAAACTTGTACCTATGACATGCTAAGAACTTTACTATGAGGTACACCCCATATTTGTTATAAAAAAATAGTTATAATAATTTAATTAGTTAAATATAATATTTTATTACTTTTTTGTTATCAATGTAGAATATGAATATTTATAAGTATGTAAAGTGAGCGCTCTACTATATGATATTTTCCTTATTTAATTAAAGAATAATAAGATTAATTTATGAATTAATATAATGTTTGACTCTCTTAAATAAAAAATAGAGGCAAAGGAAATTGAACTCCATACAAAGTGAATGCTCTACTATATGAGCTAAATCCTATTTGTTAAAAGAATAACTACATTAATTTAATTAGTGTACATTAATATGATGTTGACTTTCATTTGAGACATTCAATCAAATTAAAATGATATAAAAAAATATTAACATTGCATATGCGCAAAGTTGACAAAACATGTCATGGGAAGCATTCTACCATATAAGCTATGTCCTATTTCTTACGAGATTACATTAATTTGAGTAATTTATAAAGTAATAAACAATTTTGAAGTTACATTGAATCAAACCTCATGTCCCTTGCATGAAAACAAACATTCCACCATAATAACTACACCCCTATTTTTTGTCCATGTTCGTTTTGAGTAATAATATCAAAATCTAATTACTTTTTTGAAAAAATGTTTCTCAAATGTTTTTACTTTTTCAAGGGCCCGCTATCAATTTTATTTTTTTTCCTTGTAAAAAAAGTAATATTTTATTTTTTCCTTTTAATAAGAAAAAAAAAAACAACCATTTGACAGCTCAGAGAAATAGACAATTAGTGGATCCTTTAACGACCGTACACAAAAAACTTAAAAGCAATGACAATAATTAAAAAAAAAAATCCACAATAATTACATGTATATGGGTCAAGAAGTGTAATAACACTGAATTGATGTGTTCTTATAATGCAAATAAAAAGGAAAAAGAGCATTATCATGGTTAAAAAAAAGGAAAAAGTTATTCACGAACTATTTTGTCTTTTAGCAAAAGCAGAGGCCCCTATCAGCTATCATTTCCTTTTCCAAATCGAACCACTTATCTTATAAACACGCCCCTATCAATCTTTTATCAAACTTTAATTTAATGCGCATTATCATAATTACTGTAAATTAAAATTAATTATTTTTCTCTTTTTTTTTTTTTTTTTAAATTTTAATTTCATTTTCCTTTTTCGAAAAAATTGCTGACGGGAATGGAACGCACGTGGCGCCCGCCTGTCACGGGCGCCTATAAATGCAGCCATTTCACCTCCTTCCACTTCAGTAACAGTTTTCATTTTTCTCTTTTTTTTTTTTTGTTTCTTTCCATTTTTCTCCTAGCGGATTCAGGTGCTCGAAATCGTCTTTTTTCGATTTGTTGATTTATTTCTTGGAGAAACCCTAGATTGAAGAACAGGAATCGATTGTTTCTGGTTTGATCTCTCTGTCATTTCGTGTTTTCCGTTTGTTGATCGTTGGATTTTGATCGGAATTTGAGGTTGAGAGGGAGTGTTTGTTTGTAGTGGTGGAGGAGGAGAATCAGAGAAGGCAGGGAAGCCAGCGATCTTTGCTGTATGTCAGTGGATTGTGTTGAAACTTACTGTTGTGGAATTGGAAAGCTCAAGAATCCTCTTCAATGGCCGCAGCTTCGAAAAAAGCGACGTTTCCTAGTGATGATGCTTATTGCCATGCGAGTGGTGCCGTTTCTATTTCTGTTCCCCGATCGGCTTCGCCGGTTAATACTGGCCAAGATTGGAGCGTGTCGACGAACGATCGCGCCGATCATCGCCGTGCCAAGAATGTTGCCTTAATTCGTCCTGTTGATGCGATTTCTGAATCTTCCGCAAATGCTTCTACCAAAGGTAATAGTATTTCGTTTCTTGTTTCGTTATTTTCACGCTTATCTCTCTAATTGATGACCTGGAATCTTGACATAAAGCTGTGCTTGATATTGACGTTCTATGACTTTGATCTATTTATTGTTTTTTCAATTGGGGTCGAGGTTCTGATTTTATTGACGTTTCTTTGTCGTTTAGAGCTCTGTTAACATATATATGCATTTACTGTGAGTTTATTGTATTTTCGTCGGTGTATGCATCGTTTGTTTTGTTTATGTTATCATTGGATCGGTTTTGCATTATCCTTTTCTTCGACTTGGAGGCTGTAGCTACCACTTACTTCTTCATCATACATTGTCTAAATTGTTTTTGAAATTTACCACTTTATGGGGGACCCTTTTGGTGCTTTTCATTTGTGGCTTTCGATTCACGACCTTTTGTGAAAGTCAATTATGCAGGCGCCATGTGGAAATAAGAATGGGTTGAGCTAGGGAAGATAAAGTTGGATTGGTGAAATCTGACACAGCCTTTTGTTTATTTCCTTCTTTTTCTGTCCCTCAAACCATACTGTTTTCTAGAAGCTACTATTAAGTATTAATTTTCTCCACTTTCTTGGTGCTCTAACCTTTCTTCCACATGCTCCTCTAGTTCATCTTGTTGCTGATAAATTACAGTACAACTTACTGGATTTGTTCCCTTAACCCTTGATTTTTCCCAGCTTCTTTTTTCTTCATTTTATTGGATGGAGTTGGTTTCACTTATACGTGCTCTGTCTCTATATTCTTTTCTGTTGTTTTCTTGATCTAATTTCTATGCTCATATTTCATAAATTGTTTCTAATCTGAATTAAAGGTATAGTAATGTTCAATTTTAGTATCTTTCATAAATTTAGTCCAAATATTTTTTACCTTTTCTGGTAAATGATGGTACAAGCGTTTCTTGTATATGATTTCTCATGCATTGCTGTTTAATGGGTTGTGCAGTTGTTCCCCCTATGTTGAGGGCACAATCAAGACATCCTCTGGATCCCCTATCAGCTGCTGAAATATCTGTTGCAGTAGCAACCGTCAGGGCAGCTGGAGCCACGCCAGAGGTTGTTACTGTTACTTTGCAATCACTTTTCATGGCTATTGTATTTGTTACTGTGGTATACTGCTTGTTGATTGTGATGAGCTATTTTCATTGTTTCAGGTCAGAGATAGCATGCGTTTTATTGGAGTGGTGCTACTGGAACCAGAAAAACATGTTGTTGCATTGGCAGATGCATATTTTTTCCCTCCATTCCAACCATCTTTGCTTCCCAAAACAAAGGGAGGACCCGTAATTCCCACGAAGCTTCCTCCTAGAAGGGCAAGGATTGATGTTTATAATAAGAAGTCAAATGAAACAAGCATATGGGTCGTTGAGTTGTCAGAGGTTCATGCAGTAACCCGTGGTGGACATCACAGGGGAAAAGTTATATCTTCTACAGTTGTTCCAGAGGTTCAACCTCCCATGGTATGTTCTTGACAGATGTTATTTACTGCACCATTTTGTATTTTCAAGATAGTAGTGTCCTTATCATAGGAATATTTGCTTCTTGAAAATCCCCAATTAACATCTTCACATTTACTTTTGCTGGTCACTTAAATTGAATGTAAAATACATGCAGTTGTTTGTTGCATTGAGACTTTGTTTGGGAAAAACTAAGGATTGAAATTGAAGAATAAATTTTTTTAATCTACAAATAATTTCAAATGGATAGACTCTCAATTACAAGTGATATTGAATTTGAATGTTTGATTGAACATTAAACTAATTTGCTCATTTTGTTCTATTTTAGGATGCTGTAGAATATGCAGAGTGTGAGGCTATTGTCAAAGAATATCCTCCATTCATAGAGGCTATGAAGAAAAGGGGTATTGAAGATATGGATTTGGTCATGGTTGATCCTTGGTAAGTTATATCAATAATCCAGTTCATTATTTGTATTTTCTACAGTTTAGCAAGTTCCACACCTATGTTCCTAATATGATTAATCTCTCTTTGGTACAGGTGTGTTGGTTATCACAGTGAAGTAGATGCTCCTGGTCGAAGACTTGCTAAACCTCTTATTTTTTGTAGAACTGAAAGTGACTGCCCGATGGAAAATGGATACGCTCGACCAGTTGAGGGCATACATGTCCTGGTTGATATGCAAAATATGGTGGTTATAGAATTTGAAGACCGAAAACTTGTACCACTCCCTCCTGCTGATCCATTGAGGAACTACACTTCAGGTGAAACAAGAGGTGGTGTTGATCGTAGTGATGTGAAGCCCTTACAGATAGTTCAGCCTGAAGGTCCAAGCTTTCGTGTCAATGGCTACTATGTAGAATGGCAAAAGGTGGATGTTAATTGGTTTTTTTCTTTCAATTATTATATTCTTTTTTTATATAAAGCTTTACTTGGTTCACAGTTTGACTATATTTATTTTGTTATTTACTTATCCCTTTGACAGTGGAATTTTCGTATTGGTTTCACTCCCAAAGAGGGTTTGGTTATATACTCTGTTGCTTATGTTGATGGCAGCAGAGGGCGAAGGCCAGTAGCGCATCGACTAAGTTTTGTGGAAATGGTTGTCCCCTATGGAGATCCAAATGATCCACATTATAGGAAAAATGCTTTTGATGCAGGAGAGGATGGATTGGGAAAAAATGCGCATTCTCTGAAGAAGGTTTGAATAATTTTTTGCTCAACAGTCATATCTGATTAATAGCAGTAGTAGTTTGTCATCTTGATCCAATGCTTAATTAAATGTTAATAAATCATTGTCACAGGGTTGTGATTGTCTGGGTTACATCAAATACTTTGATGCCCACTTCACAAATTTCACTGGTGGCGTTGAAACAATTGAAAACTGTGTGTGCCTGCATGAAGAGGATCATGGAATTTTGTGGAAGCATCAGGATTGGAGGACAGGATTGGCTGAAGTTAGAAGATCCAGGCGGCTGACGGTGTCCTTTATTTGTACGGTGGCTAATTATGAGTATGGATTCTTCTGGCATTTCTATCAGGTTAGTTGGAGGCATTTCTTTTTCTTTTGGATTGGTGCTGACCAAGTCTTGTAAAATTTCTTTAATAGCATTCTTGAATTGGGTTTTAGCTTTTTGTTTGAACAGATGACTTACGATAGCTCATGACCATGAAATATAGAAACAGGAAACACACCACTCATTGTTATTTTTCTCAAGTTGAGGAAACTAAAGTCTTTTAGTTTTGGGCATAAGAGCACCCGAGTAATATATGGTTGTAGTTTTCACCAGTACACAAATTTAACTTTCTTGGGGCATTCAACTTGCCAAACATCATGAGAGTGTATGAAAATTGATTCTAGGAAAATTATATGTAAAGGAATTATGTTTGTGATTTCAGATGCTAGGCAACAGTGTATTGTACCAAATTTCTACTTTAGTCTCTTCATTTTTTTCTCAATCTTAAAATTTTTTCATTAGTGGAGGTTTGCTGATATGTGAATGATATTACAGGATGGAAAAATTGAAGCTGAAGTCAAATTAACTGGAATTCTCAGCCTAGGAGCTTTGCAACCTGGTGAATATCGAAAGTATGGCACAATGATTGCACCAGGTTTATATGCACCAGTGCACCAACACTTCTTTGTCGCTCGTATGGACATGGCCGTTGATTGCAAGCCTGGGGAAGCTTTCAATCAGGTACATCTTCAACTTTTCGGTCACTTTTTGTGTAGTTGAGGAGTAATAAGGTTAATTGGCTGCAAGTTGGGCTAGTCACTCACGATATCAAAAAATAAGTTTGATTGCCAATGGACAAGAGCCTTTTACTCGGTGAACAATGAAGAGTGTGCTCATGTGCTCATGTGCTCATATAAAAAGCAACCGATGGTTTTTGGATTCAATCACTCAAAGCCAGTGTTATTAGTTTTCCATCAAATAATGTAGGATGAAATGATAACTTTCTGTATTCTTAACTTGGTTAATATAGAAAGATCAAGAGAGTTTCAAAAGAAGTGCATGTAATTTTGTAAATGCACTTACACGAGTTACAACTTAAAAGCATTGTTAGCTTATCATCAATCAATGATGTGGAAGAATAAGGGTAGATTGTAGTAGAGTTCTTCTAACAACTCATTTATACGTAGTTGATTCCACTACATTGGTCATCATTCTTCTTGAATTAAGACTTGTCCACTTAACATGCTCGTAGGTAGTTGAGGTGAATTTGAAAGTGGAAGGACCTGGGGAGAATAATGTCCACAACAATGCTTTTTACGCTGAAGAGACATTGCTAAAGTCGGAAATGCAAGCTATGCGTGATTGTAGTCCTTTGACTGCGCGCCACTGGATAGTAAGGAACTTTCTTACGCTGAGTCATTATTTCTAGGCTGTTGGAACTCAGTTTCATGACCTATTAATACTTTTGGAAACCAGTCATAATTACCTTTTCAATATACATATTATTTCATTTTCTTTGCTTTACAGTTCATAATGAAAAAACAATCTTCCAAATCGCCTCTAATTTTGTGTTTATTTTTCTTTTAACTCACAAATTTCTAGATAGCTGTTTTCTCCTCATATATATTTTTGATATATGAGAATGTACGGACCAACTTATTTACACTTTGACTATTCTATATATTGTTTGACCCTATAATATTAGATTAATTGATAGTTAGGTGTTAGGTGGTCACAATGGATTGAATTCATTGCCTCTTAGTTCTCCCAGACTTTTTTTACCACTTCTTTTTTTTCTCTCCTCATATTGATAAAATGTTTTAAAAAATAAGCATGTATGAAACTCTATTGAATTGTGCATGCCAAATGTAGAAACATTAGTACATCAGCCTTTTCTAATTTTAAGAATTTTTTCGGTCATGGTTTGGCATTTAAAGTTGTTAGAAGTTGATTTTCAAAGGTTTATCTTATTGTTGTGATTGAATAAATAGTAACGATTAACATTGGTCCTTTAATTCCAGGTGCGAAATACTAGAACTGTTAATCGAACTGGGCAGTTAACAGGGTACAAGCTAATGCCTGGTTCAAATTGTTTGCCATTAGCTGGTTCAGAGGCCAAGTTTCTTAGAAGAGCTTCTTTCTTGAAGCATAACCTTTGGGTTACTCAATATTCACGTGATGAAATGTTTCCTGGAGGGGAGTATCCTAATCAGAATCCACGTGTCGGTGAAGGATTGTCTACATGGGCCAAGCAGGATCGACCCTTGGAAGAAACTGATATAGTCCTTTGGTCAGTTTCCATTCTCTTCTTCTGTTCCTAGATTTCACATATATTATTAGGATTTTTTGTGCAAGTCTGCCATGTGGCCCCATCCTTGTTTAAATTTACCCAAACCCACTGGTTTAAGCTTTTAGGTTGACTAAAAAGAGTTCCTGCCGAGTCATTTCATCCCCAATTAAAAATGGGGGTGGGTTGGTTGATATAATTAATTTACCCCAACCCACCAATTTAAAGTTTCGGGTGGGTTGATTGGTGGTTTGACATAATTCAACACTCCCTTAATATCATGTTAAGTTTCACCCTCAAGTTTGTGTGTAATGTCATGTGTTCTCTTTGGGAAGTTCAAAAACTGTTTGCTTTGACCCCGTTTGATAGCAATTTGGTTTTTTGTTTTTTATTTTTGTATTTTGACTCAAATTTCCTACCATGTGTTTTATCTTTCCTTAAGAAAATATGTGAATGTCAACCGCATTTCAAAAACAAAAACAAACTTTTGGAAGTTACTTTTTTTTGTTTCTAAAAACCAAAAACTAAAAACAAAATGGTTATTTTTTTGTTTTTCGTTTTGTGAAAATGTCTGATGCTACATTTAACTTTGTTCTTCAGTTATCAGAACTGTTTTCTTTTTGTGACAGGTATGTTTTCGGGATCACGCATGTTCCTCGGTTGGAAGATTGGCCTGTTATGCCTGTGGAACACATCGGCTTTTTGCTCATGGTTGGTACTCAGCTCATGTTTAATCTTTTGGTTAATGACAGTATCTATCTCTTTCAATCTTGTGCAAAGTATTAGTTGACAATTCATGATATTCAGACCATCCTTTGCAAACATACTGCTTCATACTTTTAAAGCGAAAAAAAAAGAAAGAAAAATCGATTCCCTCTTTCTAGATAACACAATCACAATAACAATAATATATTTGTATCGATCAACCATCCTAAGTGTTGGTCGATATAATTAAACTTATCTCATCCCATTAATTTATGTTTTTGAGTTGATTGGTGATTTAACATAATTCAACAGGATGTTAGAGTAAGAAGTCTTGAATTCGAGCTCCTGCCAAGTTATTTCAACCCCAATTAAAATTGAATCCTATTTATTTCTCAAATTTGAAAGTACACAAATGAGGGAAAGTATATATATATATATTTTTTTGGAAACAAAGTGAGGGGAAGTGTTGATTGATAAAATCTACTCCAACCTACTGGTTTAAGCTCTTGGGTTGATTGACGATTCAACAAAATTCAATACTACATTTGTCTAATGGTCAAGAGGGCTTTGGAGAACAAAAAATTTATAAAGTCAATCTACGATAGTCACCTACTTAAGAATTAATTTTATACATGTTTCTTTGGCATTCAAATATTGTAGTATCAGTATGTTTCATAAAATAGTCGAGACGTGTGTAAACCTCTAGGTGATCTGAACAACTCAAGGATATAAAAAACTTATCGATCAGATATCACCAACCCACTAATATTATTTTCTCTCCGAAATTCTGATATTTTATTTCTTGTGATGTATGTGGATGCAGCCTCACGGGTTCTTCAACTGTTCTCCTGCTGTTGATGTCCCTCCCAGTGCTTGTGAATTAGATACAAAAGACACCGACGCTAAAGAAAATGGAGTGTCCAAACCAATTCAGACCCCCATTTTGGCCAAGCTCTAAAGTGTAATCATCTGCTCCTTTTGCTTTTTAGACTTCAAATTTATTTTCTATTTCTCTTTTTTTGTCCAGTTGGTTGCTTTTCCATGTTTATAGAAGCACAGAACTTTCTTTCCTTTTTCCTTTTCTCTTTGGTGGAATAATCTGTCTAGTTTTCTAAACACTTTTACGTTCTTAATGTGCATATTATCATCTTGACAGTAATATCCTATCTTCAAAGTTTTTTAATTTTTAATTAATTTGTTGACCCCCTCTCTCTAAGAGGCACTCTCGAGGTATGTTCTTTTGAATGTTCCCTTGGATGTTTTAAGTTCGAAACTTACAAGTGAACTTAAATGTAAAATTTTTTGTTGTCTTGCAAGTTTGAACCTTGGAATGGATGTGAGTACCTCAAATATATAGTAAGGTGCAGCTCAAATTTCGTATATTAAAAAAAAAAAAAAAAATTAAGATTTCATTTGATAACCATTTTATTTTTTGTTTTTGGTTTTAAGATTTAAGTTTATTTTTACTCTACGTTCCTAAGATGTAATCCATCTTTCTTTAAGAAATAAAGAAAGTATGTGAAATTTTAAAAACAAAAACAAGCTTTTAAAAGAAAAAAAAAATCAATAGTTATCGTAGGTTTAAATTTCAAGAACTAAAAACTAAAAATTAAAAATAAACTGGTTATCAAATGTTGCTTAATTTTTGCATTTTTTTTCTTTTTGTTTTGAAAATTGGTTGGAAATATGTGTGAGGTATCTATCCTATTTTTGTATGGCGGCAGGCAAAACACATCCCTCATCTTATTTTCTTTGCTTCCATAAAACCATACAAGGAATATCCTTCTTGACAGGTTGATGATATATATCAAGATTTTGTTTACTAGATAAAATGGGACTGCCTTTTCTCTGATATTCATGATTGTTCAAACATGATATTCATGGATTCACATTCTCCACCATTTGCTTTTGGATTAAAGTCAAATTTTAATTAGGATGTTGGAACTTTTTCTTTAACTTTGCAATTACTTTTTTAAATCAACAATCTTTACCATCATGACATTCTTCGCGTAATCAGTGGTTCCTTGATGGACGATTTATTTAACTGTTCTTTGTAACATTTGAGGAGGAGGGGGGTAAATAGAAGAAATTTCCCACCATATTTAAATTGCTTTTGAGAAATAATGTTAATTAATTATGCCAAACCATGGCAGCTTCCTACTTTTAAAATCATTTTCAACTATATTTTTTTACAATTAAATGTAATTAATACAGTTAGATGGTTATTGTTAGATTGCGTCACATGACTTGGATTTTCACAAATATCTAAAAAAATGAATATTGATATTATGTAGCCCATTTTCAAAATGAGGTTTTGTATTTGTTTTTTCTTTTTTTTTTTTTTTGTTTAAAGTTAAGGACACTATCACTATTTAAGTCACTTTTAAAACAAGCAGAAAAAGCCAAGGGCTTTTATTAAAAGTTAAGGACACCATCACTATTTAAGTCATTTTCAAACTACAAACACTCTCTTTGAGTTGCTTTCCTTACTGACTAACGAATTGAGACATCTTATTGTCGGTACAGTTTTTTTTTTTTTTTTAATTTTTTATTAATTTTTTAAAGCATATATTAGATGGACGGATGGATGAATTTGACCCTAATGGCAGAGAATGCTTTTTGAGATCTTTTGTTTTTGAAACTTCCATGAAAAATCGTTAGGAGAGAATGAAAAGAGAAAGTAAAGAAAAATATGATTATTATATGTAATAATTTTGCTTCCAATTTTTTATATTTCAGTTGACATTAAAAAAAGAAAACATCAATAATTCATATGAAGTAGAAAAAGTTGCCTTGATTTGATTGGTAATTATTTAAAAGAAAAATTAGTAGTTCCATCTTGTCCAACCCAAGTTGTACCTGCGGTTGCACCTTTTTAGCTGTTTTTTTCTTCTCACAACCCATCCTACCATAAATTGAATCCAACTACTAATCTTTTAACATTAATATTTCAGTTTCATTTCAAGATTTATGAGTTTAATTATTTTTCTTGTTGGCTCATCATTTGAACTAAAATATACTGAAATTCTTAACAGTATTTACAAGTAGGTCATACCCAATTATGGAACAGCAAAGTCATGTCAAAATTTGGTGAAGAAAATCAAAGTGTTAATTGGAAGGGAAGAATATTTATTGTCCAAGTACAATAAATAGGTATATATCATGAATCCAGCTATAAGTAGTTTTAATAACTATGGTCTTCAGAAAAAAAAAAAAAATAGTAATAACTATGGTCCTCAAGAATGACGACTCTAATCCTTACAAGCCTTTTAACTCATAAGTACTAGAACTAGTATGCAAGTAGACCTTAATGATATTTATTCCATAATTTTACTTAGTCAGATCAATAGAAAAGCAAAAACAAAAGAAAAAGAATGTATTATGATATAAATGAATATCTACCAACATAGAAAAAGAAAGAAAAAAAAATATCACAGATTTACTCGATTCACTAATAGTATGTTAACTTATGTTCACAAATAGTGAAATTGTGATGCTCGTAGAGTAAGCTCCAGGGAGGAAATGTAAGTGTATGGGGATATGTTCTCGCTAAGCATCCTATAAGGAGGATGTTTCAACAAAGAATTTATATATTGCATCTCTCTTAAAACCTAACCTATTAGAAATAAACTCAACAAAAAAGTCTAGAGTGAAAATAATAATAATAAAATAGAAACTATAATCTATAAATAATTTAAATTTCGTGAGCGTTGCCCTCGAGTTCCCATTGGAAATAACTTTTTTTTTAATATTAATAATGGTCTAGATCATTAGAGATCACATTATGCATTTGAACCTTCAAAATCGCGAGTGTTTTCCCCCTAAACTCCTAGTCATTGGTATTAGATTGTTGTGAGTGTAAAATAACATATTCAACCAAACCCCAAGAAAAATTGAAACAAAAAGATCAACAACCAACCTTTGTAGTTGGATTTCTTCAACCTTTCAAAAACTACAACAAACTGAAACTCTGGTTTGGAAAACTAAGCTCAAAGACATAAATAAAAACATAGTTAGCAAAGAACTAGGAAACCTGTCACTGGCAAAGAACCAAAAATTTCAACTTCTGTTTACTTTTATTAAGTAGTTGTGTGCAGTGTTGTGTACTCAGAAAATCAAATTAAAAGGTACAGCAGATTCTCTCTTTCTCTCTCCAATGATACAAACCAATCCTACTCTGTATTACAACAGTGGCTCAGAATTCATGGCCATGAAGATTCCACAACATGCGATTAAAATTATATATATATATATTATAAGATATCATCTTTTATATTATAGTCTTGGATAAGGTCATATCTTTCTTTGCCAGAGATGTTCATATATTTCAAATGTATATGAAACTAAGGCCAACCCCACCAATTTAATTTTGTTAACATCTACATAAGTTCTTTTTAATGGGTTATAAAATGATTATTAGTTGTTTAGTTATAATGATATTTTCCCAAAAGAGCATAGTTTTTTTAGTGTCGTTGTTATAACCTAGTAACTAAGAAATTCCATATATAAATGTTCGTTGTTTTCAAAGAAGAAAGTTATAATGATATTTAGATCATCTAGTTTGGAGTTGGGTTGAGTTTGATTTGAAATCCAAATCGGAGTTGGGTGTAATTTGTTCGGAGGATTTCGGGGGTAGAATCCATTTTGAAGTAGTGTAATTTCTGTTGAGATATGTCTTGAACGCTTTAATGCCCTGCGATTAGTAGTCGGGGGTCTCGTTGTACAGTCAGCAAGCAAGGGTCAACCGAACACTGTAATTAGGGATTTCGGGGAAATCTGTTTATGATCGGTTAGGATTTCAAACCAGCGAATCGAATGCCGGATCACAAGCTATATATTTTTGTTTTCTCTAAATCAATTCATATTTCACTATTCCGAGAGCAATCAACAAACAAAAAGTAGTGGCTGTTTTTTGAAATCTAGTTTGGAGAAGACAAATTATTCAAAAAAGGTAAGGAAAAAACAAATACCTTCATTTCAAGCCTGTCTATGGGAGACCCTCTTTCACTATGAACAAAGTGTTAATTTCTTCAAAGTTTTTTTTTTTTTTTTTTTTGAAGACACTGAAAAACAAAAGGAGAAGGCCAAATGAATTCCAATTTTTTCTTTTTTGGGACAAAAATAATCATAAAGGATGAAGAATTTTACATTTCATATCTGATGAAAAACTCCAAAACTTCCTCCTGTTACATGTTCTGACATTGACATTAATGGATAGCTTCCAAAACTTTCCGAGTTTTTCACTTCATTTGTTTGAAACTGAAACAAACTATCAAGCTTGTTCTGAGCTTCCCATGAAAATCCTCCATTGTTGTTCTCACCAGAGCTATTGCTTGAGCTTTCTTTCACCTCATTCATGAAGATTGAGCTCAACCCAGATGCTGAATTCTCAGAAAAATCTGTTCTTGACATGTTTCCATGACCAGAGCTTGAATAACTTGGCATCCCAAAACTTGAATTTGAGTAGATGAAGTCATAATGATTTTGAGCTACTGCAAATTGTGAAGAATTGTTGTACTCATTACCTAAGTATGAGCTGAGAGTGTCAAATTCAATCTTGTTAATGAAGTTTTGTGATGAATCTTCTGTTTGTTTGCAGTAATGATTTGAATCATTGAGAAATGAAGCTTCTGAAGAAATGGTGATTTCTTCCATTCTTGGCTTCTCATTATAATTAGTGCTTTTCTTTTGATCTTTCATGGCTTCCATTTTGTCCTCCAATGGCTTGTGAGTTGCTGGGTTTATTCCTTGCTTCATTAGTTTCTTTTTCAGACTTGAATTCCAAAAATTCTTTATTTCATTGTCTGTTCTTCCTGGTAATTGTGTTGCAATCTGTGCCCACCTGCAAAAATCCCACAGAAAAATGTTTAAAAACGGGTCGGCGATCTAGTAGGTAGAGACTTGAAGCCACCAACGTATGCACTCTAGAAGGTTCCAAATTCGAAACCCACGAATGGATTTATTTGTAAAATCTCATATAAAAATGTTCAAAAATAGGTCATCAACAGACAGTCTCGTTGATAGAAGATTGGAGTCACCAAGATATACTTCTTTGGAGGTTCCAGGTTTGAAACTCACGAGTAAGTTTGATTGTAAAAAATTTTGTTGTCTCCCGAATTCAGACCTTGGGATGGACACGGCTGCCTCCAAGGTATTTAGTGGGGTGAAGTTCCGATCCCGGTTATAAAAATAAATGTTTAAGAACAGAGCAAAAACAGAGCCAAAAACCATCATTTTGGTATGAGGGTTAGAATTCAAATTCACCTGTTGCCTAAAACTTCATGGAGATTAATAATGAGATCCTCCTCTTGTTGTGAAAACAATCCTCTTTTCAAATCAGGTCTCAAATAGTTTATCCATCTCAACCTACAACTTTTCCCACACCTTTCCAAGCCTGCAACAATCAATCAAACAGTAACAAAAACCAAAAAAAGATTAAAGCAAGAAACTTTCATAAAAAGCAGCAAACTTCAGCATCCTAACTTCATATATATATACAATCTTTCGCTTCCGAAAACCCGAACCGAGACAAATATGAGAGAAAGCTATAGAGGGTTCAACTTGTTTAATTAGTTTAACGAGTTTAAACGACGCAATAGCTCTCCTTGTTCCTTCGCCGCGTCGTTTGGAGGCGAAGAAAGGAGGACGTACCGGCGAGCTTGGGGACGGAGCTCCAGCAGCCGACGCCGAAAGTGGTAATGTAGTTGAAGAGCTTGTCATCTTCCTCAGGGGACCAGAGGCCTTTGCGGAGTTTAGGTTTCAAGCAACAAGAATTGCGTCCCATGAAAAAACAAACAGAGGAATTGAGAGAAATTATCCTAACAATTTGCAACTACAGAGGAAAAGTGGCAGTGGTTTAAGAAAAGGATGGGAACTGAATTGGAGTTATATATATTTTTGGGGATTTTACATGTATAGTAAAAAAAATCTAAAAAAATATCAACTTTTCAAAAAATAATTAGAAAAATTGGCGATCATTATAAAAGGATCAAAATGCTCATGTTTCAATCAATATTTCGGTTGATAACTCTTAATAAGTTTTCAGTTGATTGTCTTCGATCATTTTTCAATTGTCAGTCTTTGATAATTTTTTAGCTCATAACATTCAATCAATTTTCAACTAATAATCTTCATTCAATTCGTTGTTGATAGTCTTCAATCATTTCCATCAATACTTAGATGTGAAAAGAGCAAAATTGAAAGAAAAAAAAACCTAAATTTTCTATACATGTAATATTTTACAAAAGAATTACTATAATTAAAATGCAATCTCTAAAAGATACTATCCGGAGTAAATTCTCTCTCTCTCTTTTATGATAATTGTAAATAATTAAGCAAAATCATAACAGTAAAAGAGAGTGAGGTAAAGAACAAACAAATTTACGTGGTTCACATTCTCATTATGTTAGTTATTTTCACGATAAGAAAATAGAAACGATTTTATTTAGGAGATAAAAATACAAAAGATTTAGAAAATAGGACTAGTATTTTAAAAAAGTTTCATATAATGCATTTCTCATCCCTAATACAACATATAATCCAAACTACATAAAAGTGCAACTATGATATCACAATGCAATATAGTTCAATTTACTTCTACAAGTTTTTCTGAGAATGTTTTTGGAATAGGGGTAGGTTAAATTACTCAAACAGTAATCTCATCATCTAAGGATTAAAAATCTTACTTAGAATTGAAGTTAGACATTGAAACAAAAGGCAATCAAGTGGGTTTTAAGCTAATCTGGTCTTCTTTTTTGAATATTTGCCACTTGGTTTGATTTCTAAGATGCCATTTTAATCTCTTTTACTCACTCATAAAAGCTTATTTCTTATAAAATTACATCAAATTGTTAACGTATGTGTTAGGGTGACGATTGAATTATTATAAATAATAAATTATTATAATAGAAGAAAGTAAAATTATAATAGCATTCATTTGAAGTCTATATTATTATAACATGAACTATCCTAATCGATATTTGAGATGTATGTTATCGTAAAATATAATTATCATACAAATAATTCTATCATAGTAGAGGTTATAATTAACTGCTCTTTGTTGTTTAATCGGCTGTCATAGCATATATTTCATACATATAATTAGTGCAACTCGTTGCAAAAGGGTAACTTTTTTAGTTTAACAATTACAAGTTTTGAAAAAAAAAGGTAAATAGTAATTATGGTTCAAGTCATTAAAGATTATACATTAAAAAGATGAAGAGACTTTCTAATTTTTATATGAAATAGACCGGTTATTCTTCTCATTATTAATTGATTTTTTTTTTTTTTTTTTTTTTTTGTAATATAACTTCATAATCTCTACTTTTTTTTTTTTTTTTTTTTTTTTTTTTTTTTGTAATATAACTTCATAATCTATGCTTGTTTTTTTTTTTTGTTTTTTTTTTTTTTTGGAATTACTTCATGCTCTATACTTGAATTGACACAAACAGTAAGTAAAAAAGAAAATGGTGATTTAGGAAGTAAAGTCATGGTAAATAAGTTGTAGTTTTATCTTCCTTCTTCATATTTTTTTAAGAGCAAGACTTTAGTGCAATTTTTTTTTTATTCTCTTGATCATCAGAATGCTAGCTACTTTTTTTGTTGGCTTTAATATTATATATTTTTTAATTCAAAATGTATAACTTACATTAGTTGGATTGGGTTAATATTAACTTTACTAAAAAAAATTTGTATTAATATTAACTAAATAAATAGTTTTTTTAATTTACTTAATTAATATTTTTTCTTATATAAAATAATATTATTTAACAACGACCTATGATTACGCATTAAAAGTTTTAAGCGAATTTATCATATTTTATTAAAAGAGTGATAAAAAAAAAAGAGAGTAATAACTATAAAAAGAGTAACATTTATTATTTCAAAATTGAGGACCGAAATAAAATAAATATGATTTTTAATTCCATAGTATATATGGTTTAAATCATAATCAATCTTTTAATATTAGAATAAGAAATTTCTTCTCTGGTCCTTTTCACGACCAGCCGACATGTCGTTCGCGAGTCAAAGAAAAAATAGCAAAAGCGAAGCCAGAAACCAAGCGATAAGTCGTCAATGCGTGCCAGCTAATATTAGCAGTGCAAAAGTTTTAAAAAACACGTTTTTTTTTGTTTAATTATTTTTCAAGATTAAATTATAAACTATATGTATTATTATTAATGGTATGGTTTAAAAACAAATTATGGTTTTGGAAGGCATTCCTCTGAGAGATGGGCTTAAAAATTTGAAGGATTTGCAAAGCCCGTTTTTATCTCCTATTCTGATGGAGTCCGATGCTTTAAGTGTTATTAAAGCTTTAAAAGATGAATTCTCAGATATTTCAAAATTCAACAATATCATTGTTGATATTAAACATTTAATTGTTTTTCTTGGCATTGTGAGAATTTTTCATTATAATAGACTTTGTAACAAGGTAGTTGATTTGTTAGTCAAACAAGTTTTTTTGGATTATTTTTGTTGGTTGACTCCAATCCTCTCTGTTGAAGATGATGTTGGGATTTGGCAAAATATTAGAAGTGAATTTGTCCCACATCGGAAAGATGCAAGGTAGTGGTGTGCTCCAAGCACTATAAAA
>JBBMKA010000009.1:14635034-14653463 GCA_037833695.1 Sechiopsis laciniata | reverse complement strand
TATATAAAATAAACTGTATTAGTCATGATGCTGCTGCTGCCCACTTCAATTAATAACTCTCTCTCGCCTCTTTCTGATTTGGATATGAGCAATGTCTGATTGCGATAAAGTTGTAGGATCAATATTTAGATTATGTTTGAAAATGATGTATAAAATAATGTTAATTTATTTTTTATTTTTTTATCTATTGAATTTATAATCAAATAGATTGTGGTTTATATTAAATCATTATGTGGACATTCTCGGACATGATTTAAATATTCCTCAAGTTGTATTCGAAAAACATTAGTTCTTCAAAATTTTAAGAAAAAAGTACTTTTTAATCCATAGAATTGGAATGAATTTTCTATTTAATCTTTAATATTTGAAAAGAAAAACAAAGGATATATAAATTCAATTTTACAAAAATAAAAATTGAAAGTTTTATTTTTATTTTTAAATCAAAGAGTTATTTAATGAGATTTCTGGTTTATAAATTTTAATTTATAATTATGTGGGTAGATGAGTTAGGTTGGGTTTGGTTAAGAGTTTTTTTTTAACACTCAAAATTTTGGATTTATGGACATTCAATTATGTGTTTCGACAGTTTGATAAAATCCAATTCATATATTTTTTGTTTGAGTTGAGTTAGATTATCAAGTGGTTGTTTTGTTTTTAATTTAAATATACATTTAAAAAAATTTATTTTCATTTTTTTAGATAATGAACATAATAACTTCAAATAACTATTTCCAACAAAAATACTAGTTTAACGTAATTAATATATGTATAATGACCAAGAAATTATAAATAATAAATTAACCCAACTTGTTAAATTGGGTTGAGTTGGTGTAATTTTACATTTTGTTAGAATAATTTAAAATTAATCTCTATAATTTTAAAAATAAATATTAATCTTTGTGATTTATAAAACATTAGACGACACTAAGTTTTTTTTTTTTTTTTGAAAAGAATTTCTAAATATTTCAACTAAACTTAACTTTAAATCATAAAAAAACAAATTTTTCTCAAAAAAAAAAAAAAAAAAAAAAAGCATAAAAAACAAATTTATAATTTATCAAAATATTATTTTACTTTTTCGAGGACGTTCTCAATTTTCACTTTTTATAATAAGAAAAAGTGACCACCATTTGACAGCTAAGAAAATATATGACAATTAAAAAAAAAAAATCTTCGAGTTTGGCCGCACCACAATAATTACATGAAAATGTAGGGCCATAAAATTGATAATACTTAAATTGATGTCTTTATAATGAAAATAAAAAAGCCTTATCATAGCAAAAACAAAAATTATTCTGTTGACTCAACCTCTCATGACGAACTCTTTTGTCTATTAGCAAAAGCAGAGGCCCCTATCAGCTATCACTTCCTCTCCCCTTTTCCACCACTTATCTCATAGACTTGGCCATGTCAATCCATTTATCAATTTTAATGCCCATTATCATAATATATATATATTCTTAAATTTTCCGACCAAAATAGTATAATTCAACTTTTTTTTTTTTATTGAGTAGACCATTCGTAATTATCACGTTTATCGGTAAAAAAAATTATACTAAATTAATTTATAATTTTAAAGTACTTTTTAATTATTAGGAGTGTACAGTAAAATCAACACACAAATAACTTTTACTACCAAATTCAAATCGTATGAATTAGATTGAGTTATAATTTTTTTTCGATTGGTTGAAATATATATAACCAATAAAAAAAGTTACTTTATTAGAAAACATATAAATTTTCAAAAAAAAACAAAGAGAACATATACTAATACATAGATATTTTAAATTTGAGTTTAATATCACATTTCTTTATCTTTTTTTCACGCTTAAATATTATGGACGGAACTTTCAAAAGGAAAAAAGAAAAAAATAACTAGAAAAAACAAAGCCAACTCAACCTAAATTGAGGTTGGTCCAAGACTCCAAAATATTTGGTATTTTCTTCTCAACTTGAGACCTTCTCATAATTTAAAATTAATTATTTTTTTCTTTTTTAATTTAATTTGTCTTTTTTAAAAATCAGATTAGGAATTTTTGCGGGAGCCCACGTGGCGTCCGCCTGTCACGGGCGCCTATAAATACAGCCATTTCACCTCCTTTCTCCTGTAAACAGCTTTTCTCTCTGTTTCTCTTTTTTTCCTTTTTTTCTCCTCTCTGCTCAAAGTCGGGCTTTCTTTTTCCCTCTTTTCTGATATCTTTATCCGTTTCTTCCTGAAACCCTAGATTGAAGAACGGGAATCAAATTTTTCTGGAACGATTTCTCTGCCATTTCTTTTGTGTTTGTGTTGATTGTAGTAGATTGAGAGGAGCAAGATCGCTGAGAGAGAGTGTTGGTGGTGGCGGAGGGGAAACAGGAAAGGCAAAGCGCCTACGATCTTTGCTGTATGTCACTGGATTGTGTTGAGACCTATTGTTGTGGAATCGGAAAGCTCAAGAATCCTCTGCAATGGCCTCAGCTTCGAAAAAAGCGACGGTGAATTCAAGTGATGCTTGCTGCACTTCCGTTCCTCGAGAGGCTGCGCCTATTGCTGCTGCTGCTGCTTCCGCCAATGTCGTCCAAGATTGGAACGTCTCGTCGAAGGATCGTGCCGACGATCGCCGTGCTAAGAATGTTGCTATGCCGTCGTTGATTCGTCCCGCCGGTTCGATTCCTGAACCTTCCACGAATGCTTCTACCAAAGGCACTTTCCTCTTTCCCTCTTTCGTGTTTTTGTTTTCTTTTTTTGTTTATCTATCTGATCGATGACCTGGAATCTCGACATTAAGCCGTGCTTGATATTGACGTTATGTGACTTTGATTGTTTTTTCCATTGGGTCTGATTTCAGATTTTATCGATTTGTCTTTGTCGTTTATAGCTTTGTATTCCGTATTGTGCATTTACTGTGAGTTCATTACTATTTCCGTCGGTGTATGCATCGTTTCTTTTGTTTGTTATTATTGGATCATTTTTTTTTTGTTCTTTTTTTTTTATGACCCATGCCATTGGTCTGTCTTTAGATTATGGCACTCAGGATATATCGCAGACCTAAAACGAAATTGGGGTCGCTTGAAAAATTAATTTCTACATGCGACGTTAAGGGGAGCATACCAAAACTGAGGTGCTCAACCAGTGAACTCTCATTCCTGAGGTTGAACTTGGCTTGGCATCAGACATTGTCTATAATGCTTTGAACTTTACCACTTATGGGACCCCTCTGTGTTGCTTTTCACTAATGGTTTTAAATTGTTGATGAAAGTCAATTATGTAGACGCCATGTGGATCATATAAGAATGGGTTTAGCAAGGGAAGATTTAGTTGGATTTGTGAGATCTGACATTTTAGAAGCCTTTTCGTTTTTTTTTTTCGTTTTTCTTTTTCTATCCCTCCAACCATATTGTTTTGTAGGAGCTACCAATTATTTTCTCTACTTTCTTTTTTTCACATTCTCCTTTGGTTTATCTTATTATTGATGAATTATAATATAACTTCTGAATTTGTTCCTTGACCCTTGATTGTTCCCAGCTCCTTATTTCCTCCATTTTATAGGACGGAGTTGATTTTTCTTATACGTGCTCTCATTCTTTTCAGTCGTTTTCTTGATCTAGTTTCTATACTCATATTTCATGGATTGTTACTAATCTGAACTAAAGGTATTGTAGAGGATTGATGTTAGTATCTTTCATAAATTTCAACATGATTTCTTTTATTGACAAAATATATTTTGTTTTTTTCCCCAATTTCTTAAATGATGATACAAGCGTTTCTTGTATATGATTTCTCATGCATTTCTGTTAAATTGGTTGTACAGGTGTTCCCTCTATGTTGAGGGCACAATCAAGACATCCTTTGGAGCCCCTATCAGCTGCTGAAATTTCTGTTGCAGTGGCAACCGTCAGGGCAGCTGGAGCCACGCCAGAGGTTTCTACTGCTACTATCCAATGATTTTCTTATAACTATTGAATATGGATAATTGGTTCAGTAATCTGTGGTATAGTGTTTGTGATGAGCTATTTTCGTTTTCAGGTCAGGGATAGCATGCGTTTTATTGAAGTGGCACTTTTGGAACCAGAAAAGCAAGTTGTTGCATTAGCAGATGCATATTTTTTTCCTCCATTCCAACCATCTTTGCTTCCCAAGACCAAGGGAGGACCTGTCATTCCCACTAAGCTTCCTCCAAGAAGGGCTAGGATTATTGTTTATAATAAGAAGTCAAATGAGACAAGCATATGTATCGTTGAGTTGTCAGAGGTTCATGCAGTAACCCGAGGTGGGCATCACAGGGGAAAAGTTATATCTTCTACAGTTGTTCCTGAGGTTCAACCTCCCATGGTATGTTTTTGAATCTTGATAGCTGTTATTTACTGCACCCTGTTGTGAATATTTCTTCAGGATTGCAGTTTCGTTATCATAGGAATCTTTGCTTCTTGAAAAGCCCCAAATAACAGTCATCGCGCTTACTTTTGCTGGTCACTTAAATTGAATGTAAAATACGTGCTATTGTTTGTTACGTTGCAGCTTTTATTGGGGTAGAAAAAACATAAGGATTAAAAAATGAAGAATGACTTTCAACTACAAATGATATTGAATGTCTTGAACATTAAACTAATTTGCTCATTCCATCCTATATTAGGATGCTGCTGAATATGCCGAATGTGAGGCAATTGTCAAAGAATACCCTCCATTCATAGAGGCTATGAAGAAGAGGGGTATTGACGATATGGATTTGGTTATGGTCGATCCTTGGTAAGTTATGTCAACATCCAGTTTATTATTTATATTCACTACAGTTTTTCAAGTTCCACTCCTATGTTTCTAGTTGATTAATCTCTCTTTGCTGCAGGTGTGTTGGTTACCATAGTGAAGTAGATGCTCCTGGTCGAAGACTTGCTAAACCTCTTATCTTTTGTAGAACTGAAAGTGACTGTCCAATGGAAAATGGATATGCTCGCCCAGTTGAGGGCATACATGTCCTTGTTGATATGCAAAACATGGTGGTTATAGAATTTGAAGACCGAAAACTTGTTCCACTACCTCCTGCTGATCCATTGAGAAACTACACCTCAGGTGAAACAAGAGGTGGCGTTGATCGTAGTGATTTGAAGCCATTACAGATAGTTCAGCCTGAAGGTCCAAGCTTTCGTGTTAATGGCTACTATGTAGAATGGCAAAAGGTGGATGTTATTGAGTTTTTCTTTTTCTTTTAAAAAAGTTATTATTTATTTTCTGATAAAATTTACTTGGCTCATAAACTTTTTTTGGTCGTTCCTTTTCCATTTGACAGTGGAATTTTCGAATTGGTTTCACTCCCAAGGAGGGTTTGGTTATATACTCTGTAGCTTATGTTGATGGCAGCAGAGGGCGAAGACCTGTAGCACATCGTCTAAGTTTTGTGGAGATGGTTGTCCCATATGGAGATCCGAATGATCCACATTATAGGAAGAATGCTTTCGATGCAGGAGAAGATGGACTGGGCAAAAATGCACATTCTCTTAAGAAGGTTTGAATATTTTTTTTCTCAATAATCATAACATATAATCAATATAGCAATAGTAGTTTGTCTTCCTAATCCAATCCTAATAAATGTTGATAAATCATTGTCACAGGGATGTGATTGTCTGGGATACATCAAATACTTTGATGCTCACTTCACAGATTTCACTGGTGGCGTTGAAACAATTGAAAACTGTGTGTGCATGCATGAAGAGGATCATGGAATTTTGTGGAAGCATCAAGACTGGAGGACAGGATTGGCAGAAGTTAGAAGATCTAGGCGGCTGATTGTCTCCTTTATTTGTACTGTGGCTAATTATGAGTATGGATTCTTTTGGTATTTCTATCAGGTAAGTTGAAGGCATTTCTTTCTCTTTTGAATTGGTTGCTGACCAAGTCTCGCAAAATTTCTTTAATAGCTTTCTCGAGATTTTAGTTTTATGTTTGAACAGATGACTTACGATATGCTGCTCATGAGCATGAAATACAGAATCAGGAAACGCCCCTCACAATGTCGTTTTCCTCAAGTTGAGAAAACCTAAGCCTCTTAGTTTTGGCATAAGAGAGTCCCTGAGTAATAGATGATGCTGATTTTCACTATTACTTCAAAAACTTAACCTTCTAGTTCTTGGGGCATGCAACTTTTCTAATAGCCTTAGAATGTATGAAAACTGTTTCTAGGATAATTATAAGTATAGGAATTCTGTTTGTGATTTGAGATGCTAGGCAACAGTATATTGTACAAAGTTTCTACTCTTAGTCTCAGTTTCTACTCTTAGTCTCTTGATTTTTGTCTCAACCGGCTTGCTCTTAATGTTTTTCTCAACAGTGGAGGTTTTCTGATATGTAAATGATATTACAGGATGGAAAAATTGAAGCTGAAGTCAAATTAACTGGAATTCTCAGCCTAGGAGCTTTGCAACCTGGTGAATATCGAAAGTATGGCACAATGATTGCACCAGGTCTATATGCACCAGTGCATCAACACTTTTTTGTTGCTCGTATGGACATGGCCGTTGATTGCAAGCCTGGTGAAGCTTTCAATCAGGTACATCTTTAACCTTTTGGCCACTTTTTGCGTAGTTGAGGAATAGTAAGTTTAATTGGCAATGGGCATGAGCTAACCCCGTTTACTAATGAGTGGAAAGTTACCGCTGAGTGTATGTATACTGATATGCTCGTGGTAAAAATCCATCCAATGGCTTTTGGATTCAATCATTCAAACTAGTGTCTTGTTAGTTTTCTATCAAATAATGTAGGATGAAATGGAAACTTTCCGTTTCTAACTTGGTGAATATAGAAAGATCTCAGATTTTTAGGAATTTGAAGAGAAAAGGCCAATTGAATTTCAAAATGAGTTGCATCATGTACATTTTTTTTTTTAATGTACTTGCAAGTGACAAGGCGTTGTTATCTTATGGTCATAGTTGACTTCACTACATTGTTCACCATTGCTATCTTGTAGTAGTTTTTATTGACAGCACGCTTACTGTTATACATAGTTGATTGCACTAGATTGGTCATCATTCTTCTTGAGTTAAAACTTGCTCTCTTAACATGCTCGTAGGTAGTTGAGGTGGATTTGAAAGTTGAAGGACCTGGGGAGAACAATGTCCACAACAACGCTTTTTACGCTGAAGAGACATTGCTTAAGTCAGAAATGCAAGCTATGCGTGATTGTAGTCCTTTTACTGCTCGCCACTGGATAGTAAGGAACTTTCTTATGCTGGGTCAACATTTCTTGGCAGTTTGAACTCAATTTCATGACTATTAATACTTTTGGAAACCAGGCATAAAAAATATTATCTTTTTAATGAGATACATATCATTCTTTCACTTTATTTGTTTTTTAGTTAATAATGATGAATGAATCTTCCAAGTCTCCTCTAATTTTGTGTTTATATTCTTTTAACAGCCAAATTTGTACGTCAGTTTCTCCACATAAAATTTTGTAAGAATAAGCATGTATGAAGCTATAGATTTGCATATGTCAAATTAGAAACATACACAGTTTCTTAATTTTAGGAGTGTTTGGGGCAAGTAGAATGAGAATGATTATGGGAGAGGATGAGAATATGAGAGAGAATAATTATCGGAGAGAATGATTATCAAGTTATCTGTGTTTGAAGTATAAAGAATAATTATGAAGGAATGGTTATTTGTGTTTGTGGTGCGGAAAATGATTATAGGAAAACAAAATAATAAATAAAGGGAGAATAAAAAGTGGTTATATGGGAATAAATAGTGATTATGGGAGGAATAAATATTGATTATGGGAGGAATGATTGTGGGTGGCCCCAATATAGGTAAGAGAATTATTTCCCATAATCATTTTCATTCTCATTCTCCTCTCCTCAAACACCTCTAAGATTTTTTCATTAGCTTTCAGTTTGACAAAAAAATGTTAGAAGATGATTATCCATATTTCTATCGTATAGTCATGATTGAGTAGATGGTAACGATCAACATTGGTCCTTTCGTACCAGGTGCGAAATACTAGAGCTGTTAATCGAACTGGGCAGTTAACAGGGTACAAGCTGTTGCCTGGTTCAAATTGTTTGCCATTAGCTGGTTCAGAGGCCAAGTTTCTTAGAAGAGCTTCTTTCTTGAAGCATAATCTTTGGGTTACTCAATATTCACGTGATGAGATGTTCCCTGGAGGGGAGTTTCCCAATCAGAATCCACGTGTCGGTGAAGGATTGTCTACATGGGTCAAGCAGGATCGACCCTTAGAAGAAACTGATATAGTCCTTTGGTCAGTTTCCTTTCTTCTCTTTGTACATTTGGTATATTATTAACCCGCCAGCCTATTTCGAATTTGCTGTGCAAGTTTTTCCATCTGTGGTCCATCTTCGTTTTTGCATCCCTCCCTCATGTTAATTTTCACCTACAAAGTAATGTATAATGTAGTGTGTGATGTTACCAGGAGACATTCTTCTGTAATTTGTTTCCCAATTTAGTTAGGTTTTCGTGTATTTACTTTATTTCTCGGTTGCCTTTGTGTTGGCTAGACGGAGAGATTGCAAAAAAATGATTGTAGAATTGCTTGTTTATTTCCCCCTCCCTCTCATGAGAAAGGAAGATTTTTTTGTAGTGCACTATTTTATGGGGAGTTTTGAGGATAAAAAAATAATTGAATCTTTAGAGAGGTGGAAATATTGACGAGTGATGCCCATGTGTGAGCTCTCATTAAATTCTATGTTTTCTTTGGGCCTCTTTTTCTAAATCATTTTGCAATTATTCTCAACGGGTTATTTTACTTGATTGGATACTGTTTTTTAGGGAGACCTCCTTTTTTTGTGGGCTTTTTATGTTCTGTATGCCTTTTGTTTGTCTGCTATTTAATTCTTTCTTTCAAACACTTGGTGTATCATCAAAAAGGAAAAAATATTTAGTTGATGTTTAAGGACTCAGTTCCTGTGGGAAATTTAAACTGTTTGCTTTGGTTTTCTTTTCAAGAAAATTTATATCTTTTCCAAGAACCGTGTTGTTTCTCCTGAAGAAGGTATAGACTAAGTGATGCCTATGTTTTACTGTACTCTCTTTAGTAATCAGAACTTTCTTTATGGACAGGTACGTTTTCGGAATAACGCATGTTCCTCGATTGGAAGACTGGCCGGTTATGCCTGTGGATCGCATCGGCTTTATTCTCATGGTACTCTCGAGTAGCTATTATCTCTTGTGCAAAGCATTGGTTGATAAATTAGTATAGTTTTTGTTTCTCTTCGGGTTTCTGATTGTTTTTTCTTGTAACGTATGCGGATGCAGCCTCACGGTTTCTTCAACTGTTCTCCTGCTGTTGATGTCCCTCCCAGTGCTTGTGAATTAGATTCAAAGGATGCTGACTCAAAAGAAAATGCTGTGGCCAAACCAATTCAGACCCCCATTATGTCAAAGATTTGAAGTATGCTCCTTTCCTTTTCCAAATCCTTCTTCTACATTGCTTTACAGACTTCAAATTAGTGGGCTGCTTTCTCTAGCTAAATAAAAGCAGCACAACTTTTTTCCTTTCGTTCTCTTTAATGGAATAATTTGTTTAGTTTTCTAAACACTTCAATGTTATCAATGTGCTTTAGGAGATGCTAAGCTTAAAAGACCTATAATTTACCTACCGCTACAGAATTGCCAGCTTTTCTAACCGAATCTAATTAACCCCATGAACCGTTGGTTCTGTGGTTCGGTTTTTGGTTACCTGTTTAGTGTGTAAACGTGAGTCGAAGGGCAGGTGTAGTACAGATGATTCAAATTCATGACTTGAGGTGCTAAGCTTCTTGCACTACTAATAAGCCAGTTACCATTTGCGATAAAAGTTAAACATTCGGTTTGGTTTGAGTATATACTCAGTCTGAATTTAGTCAAAACTCAAACCTGACGGAATCTAAACAGTTCTTGAATACAAATTACAATTACCAACCGAACTGATTTCAACTTGATCGGGTGCCTGGTTTAGTGTGTATATTTATGATCTTGATAGCGATCGTATATACAAAGTTTCTTGAATTTTAATTAATTTGTTGACTACTATCACGAAGAGCAAAAGATTTTGAGTTATTTTATTATTTCCATCGATCTCCTTCTTATTTTCTGTAATTACAACAGAGGGGATTAATTTACTAAACATAAAGTTACAACCAGTAACTTTGGGTAGGTGAAAGGTTTGCTGTAATAGAAAGGTGAAAAAGGGAAAAGTGTTTTTATACAAGGCTAGGCTTGATACCCTCCCCTCAAGATAGAGGTCTGAATACATTCAACAGTCCCATCTTGGACATGAACTCTTTGATCGTAGAGGCAGGTAAGGCCTTTGTGAACATGTCTGCCAACTGCAGATTTGTGCGAATAGGAAACAATTTTATGAATCCTTGATCGACCTTTTCTCTGATGAAGTGGCAATCGATCTCTATATGTTTTGTTCTCTCATGGAAGGTAGGATTTGAAGCTATGGAGATGGTTGCCTGATTGTCACAATAAACGGAAGTTGGAGAACAAGGGACATTCAGATCTTGGAGAATGAAAGAGATCCAAGTTAGCTCACTAGCAACACTCGCAAGGGCTCGGTATTCTGCTTCAACTGATGAACACGAAACTGTTGCTTGGTGCTTTGTTTTCCAAGAAAGCAATGAGTCACCTAAGAAAATACAAAAGCCAGTGATTGATTTTCGTGTATTAGAACACGAACCCCAGTCTGAATCTACATACGCCTTGAGTTGTAGTGAATTAGTGGCACGTAACAAAATGCCTTGACCAACATTTCCTTTGAGATACCGAAGAAGATAGATAGCAGCTGATGGATGTTCTGAACGAGGGGAAGCCACGAACTGACTGAGCTTATGAAAGGCAAAACATATGTCTGGTCTAGATATTTGAAGGTACAATAAACGACCAATTAACCGCCTATAGTTTTGTGCTTCTTCGTCTATCAAAGGGGAACCTGATTTTGCATTTAACTTCACATTCGGCTGCATAGGCTGGACAACCGGTTTTGAAGCTATAAGTCCATAATCCTCCAGAATTTGTAAACAATATTTTCTTTGGGTCACTAGAATGCCATTGGCTGACCTCAATAACTCAAGTCCTAAAAAGTACTTAGCTTTCCCAAGGTCCTTTAATAGAAAAAGAAGACTTTAAAATATCTTTAACTTCATTTATAGCAGAAGGAGAAGGACCTGTAATGAGTATGTCATCAACATACACTAGAAGAGCAATAAAATTCACCTCGAAACCTTTAGTAAATAAAGAATAATCTGCCTTAGACTGAACAAATCCATGAGTCAACAAGACACTCGAAAATTTACAAAACCATTGCCTCGACGCCTATTTTAATCCATAGATAGACTTGTTGAGTTTACAAACAAGTGGAGCAGTAGAGTTATTATGAGAAGATTTATAATATCCCAATGGGGTAGTCATGTAAACTTCCTCAAATAGATCACCATTAAGGAAAGCGTTGTTAATGTCCATTTGAGATAATTCCCAACCGAAAGAAGTTGTAAGAGCTAAAAGAATTTTAACAGTAACAATCTTTGCAACAGGAGAAAAAGTATCCATATAATCCATTCCTTGCTGATTATATCCTTTAGCTACAAGACGTGCTTTATATCGATCTACCGTCCCATCAGCCTTATATTTGATACGATAAGCCCATTTGCATCCAATAGCTTGATGACCAGGTGGTAAAGATACCAAAGACCAAGTTTTTGTTCTTTCCATTGCGCTAATTTCTTCATCCATAGCACTACGCCATTGAGGATCTTTGACAGCTTGATGATAATAAGTTGGTTCATAAGTGGTTGAAACGTTGAGAACAAAATTTTTGTGAACGGTTGACAACTGATCATATGCTAAGTAAGATTGTATGGGGTGAGCTGAGGAAGTGTTTAAGCACTTATTTTTCAACATGTGACAATGATAGTCCTGCAAAAAACTGTGAGGATGTTTAGTAAGAGTAGATCGTCTTAAAACTGCAGTTGAAGAATCATAGATATGAACTTCAAGGTTTGTATGTTGCTCATTGGTGCTTGCAATAGGAGATTCATTGTCTTGGAGAATTTCTACAGAATTCTCTTGCAGTGGAAGGTTATTTGTGGATAACTCATTGTTGAATGGAAGAACTTCTTCTAACAACTCATTCATCGGTTCGGTAAGATGAGATTGTGACTGTTGTGAAGTGGAGGTGTGAGGAGAAGAAGTACTTTCCAAGGATTGATCTATTGGATTAAACGTTGAAGCATCATTACCCATTTGTTTTTCTTGTTCAATTGAGTTCCTTATGTCAATTGGTAAATCTATTAAAGTATCCGAAACTGCAGGAATAATGGGAAAAGGCAATATAAGGTCGGGAAAGATATCAATATTCTCACCAACTTTACCAGAATTTTCAGTGTCAATGAACGGAAATTTATCCTCAATGAATCGAACATCCCGCGAGTATAAGATTTGTTTCTTATCTAAATCATATACTTTATATCCTTTAATACCAGCTGGATAACCAATAAAAACACAACGTGAAGCTCTAGGTGAGAATTTTCATCGATGAGCCTGCAAGGTAGAAACATAACATAGGCAATCAAAAGTGTGAAGATCATCATATATAGGGCAAGTCTTATGGATGATTGTAAAAGGGGTTTGGTTATTGAGAAGAGGCACAGGAACACGATTGATTAAATGTGTTGCAGTTAATACACAATCTCCCCAAAATCTTAAAGGAACTATAGATTGGAAGAACAGAGCTCGAGCTACATTTAGAAGGTGTTGGTGTTTCCTTTCAACAATTGAATTTTGTTAGGGACGCTCTACACAAGAAAATTGGTGAAGGGTGCTTGTTAAGCAAAAAAATCATCGAAACGTAATTCAGGGGCATTATCAGAACGAAAAGATTTAATAACTTTGTTAAATTGAGTGTGAACAAATTTAAAAAAAAACGAGGAACTATGGTCAAGACATCAGATTTAGATTTCATCAAATACACCCATGTGTAACGTGGACAATCATCTACAATAGTACAAAAAAATCGATAACCAGCATAAGTAGGGGCCTTGAAGGGTTCCCAAACATCACAATGAACCAAATCAAACACTTCAAAGGCTACTTTATTATTAAAGGGAAATGTCATTCTTCTTTGTTTTGCTAAAGGGCAAATACTACAATCAGAATCATGTGAATCTTTGTAATGTAAAACATCTTTCATTAGCTCTAGACGTTTAGTTGACAAATGACCTAATCTATTGTGCCATGTATTAATAGACACATTACAAGCTAGAAATGAATTATTAACAGGCAGCAAATATAATCCATCAAGATTCTCAGCCCTGCCAATCATCTTCATACTCTGCTTGTCCTGGATAGTACAACAATCAATCGTAAATTTCAGATTATACAAGTTATCTTGAAGTAAACAGCCTACCGATAGTAGATGAAAGGAAAAACTGGGTATGTAGAAAACATCTTTTAATATCAAATCATTGCTTATTTTGACATCTCCTACAAACTGCACTACTACTTTATAAGAAGTTGGCAATACGACAGAGATACCTTCTATGTGTTTCCAATTTGAAAACATGTTATAAACATGACAAATATGGCGAGACGCCCCTGAATCAATTATCCAAGTAGAGGTATTATTTTTGTATGTACTAGAGGTTGCAGAAAAAATATCTGGAGTGTGTGAAATTGCTCCTACAGTTGCTAATTTTTCAGTTGGATTTTGTGAATTTAAGAGGCTCATCAACTGCGCGTATTGATTTGCATTCAGAGTGCCAAAAAATCCACTGGCTTCATTTTGCGCAATGGTGTTGACTGCCGACGCATTTGAATTATCTGCATAAGCCGAATTTTGATATCACGGTCAATTGCAGTGTGTGCAATGAGGCCTTTCTTTCCTTCGATATGTGGAAGGTACACTTTCTTGGATTGATCAGATGCAAGAAGTGCTACAGGTTCCATAAGAGGGATATTCTGACCTGCTAATCATTGACATTCCTCTTGAATGACGAGCGCATATGCTTTGTTGATCGAAGGCAGAGACGAGCGCATATGCTTTGTTGATCGAAGGCAGAGGTTCTATTAGTAATATTTGTGTTCGAATGGTTGAGTATGAATCGTTCAACCCCATGAGGAACACCATGGTGAATTCCGATTGCAGATGTTGATTCATCAATTTCAGCCCTCCACAGGTGCACTCTATATCTGGTCTAAAATCACTCAGATTCTGCCAGATAGCCTTCAATTTTATGAAATAGGATTCGATGGTTGAAGAACCTTGGACCATATTGGCAAGTTCCCTCCTCAATTGATACACTCTCGGACCATTGCTTGCCTTGAACGTTTCTGCAAGGTCATCCCAGACTTCTTTCACTGAACCAGAGTAGACCACGCTTGCGGCGATTTCCATTGATATCGAATTCAATAGCCAAGAATAGATTGTGTCGTTATTGCATTTCCATGCCGCTGTGTGCCTTTCATCATCTGGTTTCTTGATCTTTCCCGTTACAAATCCTTCTTTGTTCATGCTGGAGAGTGCATGAGAATTGCTTTCTTCCAAGAAAGGTAATTATCGGCTCCAAGAAGTGGCTGATTTACAAGAATCGTGGTGGCTCCAAAAGAGTGATGCATAGCGTAGGGATTGATATTCGCCTCTAAACCTATAGGAACATCGCGGTCTCAAGGAGCGTCGCTTGAAGGAACTTCCGAATTCTCCATGGATGAAGAAATTGGAGCTTCTGCGAGAGAGAGCCGTCGAGGGTTTTTGCGGAAGATTTTTGCTTACGCTCTGATACCATATCACGAAGAGCAAAAAATTTTGAGTTATTTTATTATTTTCATTGATCTCCTTCTTATATAGAAGTAATTACAACAGAGGGGATTAATTTACTAAACATAAAGTTACAAGCAGTAACTTTGGGTAGGTGAAAGGTTTGCTGTAATAGAAAGGTGAAAAAGGGAAAAGTGTTTTTTATACAAGGCTAGGCTTGATAACTACCTTTCTCTTTTCTTTTGAAAATTGGTAAGCAGTGACGTTGGAAATTTGTTAGGTATCCTCTTTTCTATGGGAGCAGGCAAAACACATCTCTCTTCTTATTTTCCTTGCTTCCATAAAACCATACACATTTGTATTAGGATTTTCTTTACTAAATTTGTTGGACTGCTTCCCTGTAAAAATAAATATGTCTTTTTCTTTTAATCTCCATGACTATTCAAACAAATTAAAGTCAAATCTTAATTAGGATGTTGTAATTATTCTTGAACTTTGCCATTATGTTTTTAATGGAGTAGGAAAAGTTGAACCAGATTAACCATCATTGTATTCAACGCTAATCAGTGGCTCCTTGATTAGAGCATCTTGATAGACCATTGATTCAACAGTACTTGGTAAAGTGTGAGGAGAAGGTAGGAATTTCACAGGAGGGCCCAATTTGTTGAACATCTCACCTTAGAAAATTGCTAATTGAGGGTAGTTTTTCAACCCATATAATATCGTCCACTAAATTCAACCAAATATTCAGTTCGGTAAAAATGAAATTGAGATTCGATTCAAAGTTGATTAATTAGTCTAATATGACATTATCTTGAGAAGACATGTTGAAGATCTCACGTTAAAAAAGTGAGGAGACTTGTTATCATTTATAAGATATGGAGGATGATTTCAAAAATTAGCCAATTTGCCTCGTGATACTTAAATTTATACAGTTTTTTATGTTGATTATATAGCTTTTATCTTCAATATGGAAAATTTGTGATGTTTTTAAAAAGCTAATGGCTTTTCTAAAAGTTAAGGACACAATCAACTATTCAAGTCACTGTCAAACTACAAACACCTTTTTAGTGGCTTTTCTTACCTAAAATTGAGACATCTTATTGTCGGCACAGTTAATTTATTACCAAACAAATCATCGTAAGTGAAAGTGGGACTAAAGAATTGGTGGTCGGATGGGTGAATTTTGACCAAAATGGCAGAGAAGCCTTTTTAGGACTTTTCGTTTTAGCCGGAAAATTAAAAGACACGGGTTATTATTGTCTATAAGCATCAAAAGAGTTTGTGGCGCAATTTTTAATTTTATTATTCGGTCATAATCAAGTTCTAACACTATATTTACGGATTGAATTTTTAAAAATCGACATTTGGCTCTAATTTATTTAAGAGTATACCTTATGAATAATAATCATTGATATTATTCAATTGCAATTATAAGAGTTTCAAATACTAAATGATCGCCAAGAAAAAGGATAGCTCAATGTTATTAATATGATCCATGAATTAAAAAGGTTATTGTTTTAAATCTTTCCATCCTCAATTGTTGTTGTTGGATTAAAAAAATACTTAACTATTAAACAACCATTATATGTAGAATCATATCGATAGGGACGATGACTTGATAATTTTATTGTTTGGTAGTAAGTCATAGATTCTATTTTGATAATTGGTATTTGACTCTCATTTATTTAAGAATAATAACACTTTTTTTGTAGGGTTTGTAATCTCCATCTCCTAATTTATACTAATTAAAAAAAAAAAAAAATTTATTTGTGGAATCATTTTTCAACAGTATTAAAATGGTTTCCGAACCTTATCCCAATTCCATTACTGCCATGTCGGTGTTGGCTAAAACTTTGGAAAGAGAATAAGAATTAAATATATGATTCTCTAATGTAATACCTTTGGTTGTAATTTTATATTTCAGTTGACCTTAAATATATTGTTTTAGGAGAAAACATCAATCATTCATATGACGTAGAAAAAAGCTGTCTTTTTTTTTTTTTCTCCTCCATCTTTGAAAGAGGGGGTCGGTTTGATTTGATTGGTTACTATTGAAAAGAACAATTAGCAGTTCCATCTTGTGTCTATTTCAGAAAAAAAAAAAAAAAAAAAAAAAAAAAAAAAAAAAAAACCAGTTCCCCCTTGTCCCACCCCAAACTTCCCTGGAATTCCACTTTTTTAGCTGTTTCTTCTTTTCTTTTTTCTCATCCAATTTTCCTCTCGTAATTCAACGAATCACAACTCATCATATATATTCATATCATAAAATTTAATCTAACTAATTTAATCCTTCACCCTTTTAACATTAGATATATGTTGCCAGCTAAATAGTTATTCACCAGCATTAGTGTACACTTAATGAGATTTTGAATTCGAATCTCTTCACATCCAATTGTTATAATTAAAAAAAAAACATTAATTATGTCCGTTCTATCAGGTTTCAATCTTATGAGTAAAATTTAGTTATCTTTCTCAGCTATTATGTATAGATTATTGGAGTTATAGAGTTTTTGGCTCATCATTTTTTAATGACAAAAAAAAAAAAAAAAAAAAAATTGTTTTAAGAAAATGATAATACGAAAAGAAGGATGATTATCTTTATTAAGGGTAAAATGAATGATAATAAGGTACACCATTACTTACATTTGTAGTGTAGAGAATAATTATGAAAACAACATTCACATGTATTTATGGTGTAAATAATTATTATGATAAAAAAAAAACCAAAATAGTAAATATGCAAAAAATGAAAAGTGGTTATAAAAAGACTAAAAATTGATTATGGAGATGAAGAAAAATAGCTATAAAAAAAAATCAAATTATAAATAATGAATAGGGATTATGAAAAATTATGATGTAGCTTAAAAGTGAATTAAGACAATTATTCCTTATAATCATTTTCATTAACATTATTTTTACTCCAAACTCATTACAACAATTACAAATCGGTCATACTCAATAATGACACATCAATCATGTCGAAATTTGGTGAAGAAAATAATAGTGATGATCAGAAGAGATGAATTATTGTCGAGTGTAATAAATAGCTATTCTTATGAATCAAACTACAAGTTCTTAATAAGTATGGTTCTCAAGATTGACAACTTTGAATCTTTACAATCCTTAACTCATAAGTACTACACAAGAATATGAATAGACCTTTATAAGATATTAAATGCAATTTATTTTTAATCAGATCAATAGTGAATGTTTTGAATGGTAAATATTTATTGTTCTGGATCATCCATCTTAATTTTACCTCTATTTGAACATGGTTACTTTTTGGAACAAACCCCCAAGAAAATTGACACAAAATCAACCATCTTTTCGAGGTGTTTGAAATCAAGATGATGATGAGGAATATTTCTCTTACTTTCATTTTGGTCATGGACAATTGATGAATCGTTATTTATTCCTCCTAATCTCATTTTCTCGTAATTATTTTTTATTTATTTTATTTTCATTATTTTGTTTTCTCAATAATTATTAATGGTTTTTCATAATCATTATCTGCATTCTTCATTTTCTATTTTGGAGTAACTTTACTTGATCAACAGCATTTTAAAAAACCTAGGGGCTGTTTGTTTGACATATTTAGGTAGGATTTAGGTTAAGGAGTTAAATTGAGAAGTTATAGTAAGTAGTTAAAAAGTGAGAGTTGTAGCCAAAAACTCGTTTGGATGTAGTTTTTGTGTAGAGAAGTTAG
>JBBMKA010000009.1:14589391-14601715 GCA_037833695.1 Sechiopsis laciniata | reverse complement strand
ATATATAATTTTATCTTTGAAAAGGGACATAAGAAGAAGAATAATTGGAAGTCGTCAAAGAAAGGGACTAAGCCTTCCATACAAATAAGTTCTCTCAATATTCAGAAGTTTAGAAAGGAAATTATAGGGACCCCACAGGGCTATGTCACTCTCATCTCCCTACACACTTTTTCTCCATAGCCAACTCTGCCCTCTTTCTACCATTTGCACATTACATTCATACAACACTATTCTCATTATTCATTATTATTTTATATATCCTCCATTTAACTTCTTCCAACGTTTAATTTTTTCGAATTGAATCTTGAATTTGAAGAAAGTTAGAATTAGTTAATCTTTTGATTTCTAAGATTAGGATTTGTTATTTTTATATAGTGAATGTTCGTATAAACTTACCCGCAAATTAATTGTTTTTACGGAAGAGACCGTTTAACCCCCCGACAATATTTAGTTGTTAAGAAAACTAGGAAAAAATCAGTTATTAGGTAGATAGTTACCATTTATGAACCTATAGAAATTGATTCACGAATAACCTTATGCTTCAACGACTAGTTCCTCAGATAGCTAGAACCTCAATTAAGCTCATTAACCATCTTTTAACCTTAGCTAATTACTCTCTCTTTGTTCGATTGGTTTTTATAGTCCAACTGCAAAAGAGTTTTATGTTGCAAATTCGGCTGAGAGCTGCACCCCTACAGATGCTGTCGTTGGTGTGGTGCTTTAAGCGCCACAGTTTTTTTTCTTTTTTTTTTAATATCTTTTTGTTTATAAGAGATTTTTTTTGTGACTCTTAAAGTACTTGCACACAAATATTTTTCAATTATGCTGATAGTTTGGAATTTATAAAATTCATAACTTCTTAAATTTTGATGACCATATTTAATTATTAGGCGAATTCATAATGGTTTAAAATTTGCTTGAATATATGATGGTTAACTATTATGTCACGTAGTCAATTAGTTAGTGGCTCCGGGCACCACTCCATTAGTATAAACTAAAAATGTATATGATTTTACAAGTTTGCAATGTCCTAAAATCTAAATCTAAGCTTTTTGTCAATTATAATATTGAATCAATTGCTAGAAATTTGCATGCTTTTATGTAATTCTTTTTTATATACTTAACTGCTCTATCAATGTGGGACGACAACTTAATCTGGATCTTCACATTAGTGCCATTTTATCCACACCTTAACTCAAACTACGAATCCTTTCAAATTGCACTTGAGCCAGTCAGAAAGTCCAATCACGAATCTACTCGATATATGTTTGAGTACGCAACAACTATCCATTATCGAGGCAACCATTTTATAAGCACTCCTCTCGAGCATTTATTTCAGACGCACTCCCACACTGGAGTATACAAATGCTCAATCACAATCACACATTAAATAACCCAACCACAAATTTTCATTATGACTATTTCATAGTTCATATTGAGCCTCACAATAATCTTTGTTTTATACTCGAAGTTCTTCCGATATGGCTAAGACAGAGGTACCGCTCTAATACCACTTGTTAAGGGATGACAACTCAATCCAGATCTCCACATTAATATGATATTGTCCATCTTATAACTTTATTTTTTGTTTCATCCAAAAGACCTCATACCAAATGAGATATTTGTTCTCCTATATTATCAACAATTTATTTAACTAATGTGGGATTATCCTTTGTATGTATTCCCAACGATTTGTATTTTTTGTGACTATCTCTCATGATTTAATAGGCAAAGCGTAAGAATCTTTAGGTTAAGAAAAATAGCAATAAAGGAAAGGACACACCATCGGCATTTTCTAATAATACATTATTCTCATTCTTATCCCCCATGGAATATAATTACTCAAATAAAGAATTAAATTAAATCACTTGTTCTTTTTTTTTTTTTAATATATTTTTTTCCAATAAGCCGCCAACTACAGCAAAAGCACAATAATATTAAAATATATTCAATAATCAAGAAGTCATGAATTCGAGTATCTATCATTTATAGAACTTAAAAGAAAAAAAAAAGAATAGTTTGAATAGGCCTCACAATATTAATACTATATCATAATCAACTCGAATTTGGTATATTAATACACAAATTTCAATTTGATTAAGACATATATACCTTTATTTTTCGTGTTCTAATGATACCGTTACTTGGTCACATCATTGTCAAATTGAGAAGCACAAGTAAATTTAATATGTTCAATATATTGCCAATCAAGATCATAGAAGATTACTTTTCATCTATAATTGAGATGTTGAGAGAATAATTAATTTGTGACATTGATATTTGTATGTTTGTGAAATTATAGTGAAGAAATTGGGTTAAAAGCATGATAGAAAATTGAAATGAGACCCCTCCTGGCCACGCACATCGCCCCTAAAAGCCTAGCTAATTCTACTAATGTGTATAATTTAAATAGACAAAATCAATCAATCAATTGAAAAAGAGAATTATAATTATAACAAGTATTAATCCATCAAGTCTATTTTATATCCTCTAATATATTTTCATTAGCACTAAAGCCTGTTCTTCATTTCCTTAACAATACCAAAATGGGATTAAAGTGGTCCAAATGAATGCTTCAAGACGTAATTAATTTAAAGTCTCTATAATTCTCAAATTTTTTTTTTCCTGATATAAGTGTCAGTTGAGTAATTGCTCTTTTTAGCTATAATATGTTAATTGACAATTATATATCATTAAAATTGATGTGAATTAACTTAAATCATTCTTGAACTAAAACAACCCTTTTTGTTTTACAACAAGCATTTTCTCACATGTATGGATGATAATAAAGAAAGTGAATTATGGACAATCTCTAAATCAACTAAATTTTTGTAAGTGAAGTTGTTGCTAGGAGTTTTTGTACAAAAGCTTCAAAATGTCTTAACTTAGGCATGTTAATTTGTGAAATGAAAATGGAATTGTATGTTCTTACATACTTGTTATTAATATAGTATCTTTTTCCTGAAATGAAAATGGAATTGTCTTGATGCAATTATTTGATTTATATGGAGGGGACAATGGGCATATCGGTAAAACAATCAAGTTTCTTTGAGAAGATATTATCGAAGAATGTTACTTTCTGGTACAAGAAATTTAATATGTTTATAGATTAATTACGATGTTACTACTATTTCTCTTAATTAGAGAGCTTTTTTATCTCTCTCATTTATAATAATTATATGTTCCTTACATATTTTTATCATCAATAAAGTATCTCTGTTGAAAAGAAAAAGAAATTGTCTTGCCATTAATTAACAAATTGGGGGAGTCTTAAGAAATTAACATGTCTATATAGACTCAAAATACATAAAAAAAAAAAATTTTAAAAATCAATCAATCAATCTTGGTCTAAATTTTTGGTAAAGTTTAATTTTTGTAGTCTTAAAAGAAGGGTGTTTTAATCAATAGAAGAGAATGTAGTATTAGAAAAATGTATGTATATGTGTATATATATGATATAAATTTAAAAATGGTAGATATATGTATGCATTAATGGAGTGCATAAAAAATAAAATAGAATGGAATAAAAATGGGAGACAAAGCCACAATCAATCCCTGATATTATTATTGGATAGCAAGGTCATAGTCATTCTTTTGTTAGTGTACCCACCATTTATTATCCTTGTCTTTTGCCTCCATTCTTCTTCCCATCCCACTAAATATACTCTTTCTTCCACTCAATTTTTGTCACTCAAATTATTTCCACTTCTTTCTCTCTCTCTCTCAACACTCTCTCTCTCTTCTTCTTTTTTCATCTAGGGTTTTGCTTCACCTTCATCAAAAGACCTTAAATTTTGTTTATCAAAGGGAAAAGGAAGAAGGGTTTTGAAGTTTTCACTCTAGAAAGGTAAAATGGAATTCCTTTTTTGGTTGATGTTTTTATTTAGGAATTGATTCTAAAGAAAATGCAAAGACCTAGAGATCACACAAGAGAGGTAAGTTTATGTAGCTCTCTTTGTTTTGTATAGCTAACAAATGCTTGTTCTTATAAATTTTGATTTGTTTTTTCTTTCTATATAGGTAAGAAAAAGGCTAAATAGAGAATTTAATGTAGACCCTTTGAGGAATATGGGCTAGGTAGAGCTTAATTTAGGGTTATCTCTTTGCCCATTGTGTTATATCATATATTTGACATTTGTGTGTGTTAATAAAATATACATAAATTTTGATGACTTTACTATTTGTTTCACCAGTCATGTCTCATCTTCTTCACCTGATTTTACGCAACCTACTACTTTTTTCTCAATTCACACTTTGGAAAAAAAAAAAAAAATCAGAGAGAGATAGAGGAAAAAAGAAAAAGAAAAAAGAGTGTTTATATGCAACAAGCTTTAAAAAAATGCAGAGAGAATATAATTAATGGGTTAATTAAGTTGTAAGAATCTAAATCTATTTAGGAATGTGAGAAAAAAGAATTTGTTCAAATGCTTTGATCAGTTATTTGGTGTTGACCTAGGGTACAATGCCCCTAAATCTCAGTGTTTTGCATTTTTTACCCTCTATAAATAAAACTATTTCGATAATAAGTTGTTAGTAAACTATGTAAATTTTTGTGTTAAATTTTTCTCCCTATTTGTTCTTTACTTGTCAATATTTATTTGTGTATGTAAAGAAACTTATGTTCTAGAAGGGATCAGACCACTTTTCTTTGAGAACATAGGAGGCATAATTCAAACTAGATAGCTATATCAACGAAGATGATTTGAACCTATAATTTTTGGATCGATCGGGATTATACAGTAAGTATTGGATAAGGAAAGAACAACAAAAATATATATAATTGCAAAATTTAGGGAGCTATATCAGAAGAAGTTTCTCTGCAAATTTGATTAGGGAGTTGTACACGTGTGTCTGAAAATGGGAGAGTTTTTTCTCAGAGTGCGCACGCGTGTTAAAGAAGAAAAAGTGTGTGAGAAAAGACACAAGGTTAAGATCTTTATTGATTCTGCACATAATTTAAAACTTGGGATCAGCTACTAACTTTCCTCTGATTTTCATCTGACTTATTCTGGGAATTTCCTTTACTTTTACTCTTCACACACACACAAACATAATATGTATATATTAAAATGTACAAAAGAAGCATGAATTTTGAAGATAGAATTGAAATATCACATGGAGTATTGGTTTTACTTTCTTTGAGGATTTAATAAAATTTAAGTAGTCTTCGAGAGGTGGCCTCGTTGGAAAATGTTCGAGCTAATCTCCAAGATATGCATTTTTAGAGGTTTTAGTTGCGAAAACTATAAGTAAGCTTAATTATAAAATTCTTTGTAATCTACTGAAATCCTAACTTAAGACGTGTGTAGGTGTCTCTTATTAGAGAATATGAAGTTTCACTTCAAAACCAATTGGTAATGAAATGAGTAATTCATATCTCTTTCACATGCTTGTTGGACTCTCCACTTTTCAAATGTGGGACAATTATGAGATCCTAACATCTCTAAGAGAATGTTTGGAGGAAGATGAAGATTAAAGGAAGAATATGAACGAAAACAATTAATGGAGAGAATAGTTATCTATGTTTGAAGGGAATAGAATGATAAAAAAAAAGAATCATTATTCATATTTGGGTGAAAATAATAATTATGAGGAAAATAAAAATAGTGAGTATAGAGAGAGTGAAAAATAGTTATGTGAATAATAAAAAGTAGTAATATGGAGAGAATAAATTAATAGTAATTATAGGAAGAATAAAAAAGTTGTTATAGAAAAATGAGATTATGGAAAAAAATGATTTTTGATAATCCAAACACAAATTATCATCTTCTTTCTCATTCTTTCCGTTAACAACTTTTGGTAAGTACTATTAATTTTTTTGGTAAGTATGTTGCTTAATGGTGGACTTCAATTTTTTCCATAATGGTGGACTTTTGGTAAGTACTATTAATATCAATTTCACAAATTCAAGAAAAAAAATTTGTAAAGAAGGATGATTGGTTAGAAATTTGATGTTCTTACTTTGATTGGGTAGGGCAGATGGCATCATCAAGTTCTTACAACTCTCCATGTGCTGCTTGCAAGTTCTTGAGAAGAAAATGCATGCCTGGTTGCATTTTTGCTCCTTATTTCCCACCAGAAGAGCCTCAAAAGTTTGCCAATGTCCACAAAATCTTTGGGGCAAGCAATGTGACAAAGCTGCTCAATGAGCTTCTACCACACCAAAGAGAGGATGCAGTCAACTCTCTAGCCTACGAGGCCGAGGCTCGAGTTCGAGACCCGGTCTACGGCTGTGTCGGAGCCATCTCGTTCCTCCAAAGGCAAATTCAAAGGCTCCAGAAGGAACTCGAAGCTGCAAATGCCGACCTAATTCGGTTCGCTTGCAACGAGATCCCTAATACCGGACCGAGTCATGTGGTTCAGCACATCCCGACCCTTCGCCCGAGGGCGTTGGATCATTATAACACAAGTGGATATTATAATCAACATCTTCCTGCTTTTAATCCCATGGCTTACTCAATGCCTTGGAATGAAAACTCTTCTGGAAATAACATCAATGGAGGAGGAGGGGATGGAAATATATGAAGAAAACTTTTAAAAATTTCTCAAAATGGGAAAAAAGGAAACCCTTTTAGGGTTTTTTTTCAACCCTAGAGAGAAAACCTTCTCTCTTATTTGGTAAGTTACTTGCTCATATATATATATATATATATGAAGGTTTGCCCTTATTCATTTTTCATAGCTAGATGAATTAGTTAATTTTTCTAGTGGCATTTAGAGGTTTTTGGGATTTAAGTTTTAAACCCCAAAATCCATCCATTTATGAGTTTATGTTTTCAATTGTGAGGTCATGTGTGTAAGTGTGGAACATTAATTTAGGGTCTAAATAAGGTTGCTTTGGAGCAGCAAGCAGCTTAATTTGTCACAATATTGTGTGAGGTTCAAATTCTAGAGAGCTCTTTTATTGTATTGTTTATGCTTAAGAATAAATGAAAAAATAATAATATTTTTATCTCATGTTTGTGTATTGTATCTTAGAAAAGCAGATTCTCTTGGCTTGTATTTATTTAAATATATTTTTATATATTCCGTCTATGTGTAGCTTACTTCATTTTTTAACCCTATTAATATTCTCTATTTTTTCTACTTTCTTTTTTATAGGACCACTTAACTTTTCTTTTATAATTGTTAATAAAATTTTTAGCAAATGATAAGTTGATTTTAGCTATTTATTTGATTAAGAAAAATACCCATAAAGAGAAATGCTTCAGTTCATTTCCAATCTTTGCCACCTAATTGATAGCTTCTAAAAAGCTGTGGTTTTTAGTATTTGTTTATTCTATGCTATATCTACTTTTTTGGGTATGACAAGGTTTCTATAATGTATATTCATAAATGTTGAAAACTGAAACAGGGTTGTGTAAGGTAAGATTTGAAAGGGCCATTTTGAAGAAAAAAAAATGAAGCTTTCTTGATTACTTTTGGAAGAATCAGATAAGGATAGAGGGATAACAATTAAGGGTTGGACTTAGTGGTCAACAAGGTTTAAAGAACCATAATATTATGAATTCAATCTATTATGATACTTATTGACGATTTAATTTTTTTTATAAATTTTTTTGACATCTAAAAGTTGTAAATTAGGTTTTTTGTCTCATGAAAATAATTGAAATGTGCATAAATTGACCTGAAGATTTACATATATTTTTTTAAAAAGGAGTCCCGAAAGAGTGGCACAGTTGATCGAAAGTTTGATTTTGACGATATGCTCTCCTCGAGCTTCCAAGTCTGAGATGCATTTATGACAACAAATTGTAGACACCTTCAATTCCTATGCTACGTTCAAAGGGAGGGTTAGTGGTACTTTAGGTATTTGGAGAGCAAAACTCCGATTTTTTATCATAAAAACTATTAAAAAGGGAAAATAAAAGTATTATTTGAGAGTCCATTGAAGGAAATTATGAATAAGTTGACCCAAACATTGATATATATATATAATTAGGAAATCATCACAGGGTTCCTCAACTCCTTTTAAATTCTAGTTTATGTTTCGAATGTTTTCGGTGAATCTCTTGGTATTTGCTTTTGGTATTTGCTTTTTTTTTTTTTTTTTTTAATCTTTTCACAACAAAAAGAGTTTACTCCACAGAAAAAACCTATTTCTTTAATGACCTAAACATTTAAAACAGTGAGTAAAAGTTTGGTTGTCTCATTGAATTTTTTCAATATAAAGTGGTGACTGTTTTCTCTTCCAATGGATGGGGTTTTCAGTTTCTTTTTTATATTTCAATTTCTTCACTTACCTTTTTACTGTTTACAACTCCCCATCACAAGTCCCAGACTTTACAGTAAGAAAAACCAAACACCAGTCATATTCACAGTAAAAGCTTCTCTTCCTTCTGTACTTTGTGTTTTTCTGCTTTATTATCATCTTTTATTTTTAGGCTGATTACAGTTTGTTTTCTGTTTATATATTAATGAGAATTAATCATCATGAATTTGCCCGATAGTTTTGAGTTATAAATTCAATCCATAGTTATCTACTTAATAATTAATTTATGTTATGAAGTCTTCTCATTCTTTCAATATAAAATTTTCAATAAATTATTATAGAGTTAGACATCTTCTAAAAATAGATGAGGTCCTTGTGAACAGGCCTCAACATACAAATAAATAAATAGATAAAAAATGAAAGTTATCCTTTATGAAAGTAAAAGCTTATAGGGTGTGTTTGTTTTGGGATGAAATGAGATGAGGTGAGGTGTTAGAAACCCAACATCTTGTTTGGCCCAAGGTGTTCTTCACCTCATCTCATCTCATCTCATCTCCTCTCATCTTCATCTTCATTTTTTATAAACATTTTTCATCTTTTTATTTATATTTTTTTACTTATTTTATTATTTTATGTTTGATATATTTTTATCATAATAATTATACTATTATTATATCAAATGTTTATTTAAATTAAAATTAAAGATATATATTATTTCTTAATATATGACAATAAATTTAATATTTTTATTTATACAAATTAATTTTTTTTTTTTTTTAATCATATGTAATAACAATTTTTTTTTTTATATAAAATTTCAATTATTTAGAGATAGACTATAAATATTGTATTTACAAGTTTATAATTAAAAAATTATTGTAATAAAATAATGTATTTCTTTTTAATATTCGCAATATATACATTAATTTTTTTAAAAAAAAACAATATATACATCAATTTATTATTAAAACAACAATTAAATTTAAATAATTTATCCACATTGAATTTTTAGTCATAATTTATAATAGATTTAAAAGCGTGAACTTATTTTCAATAAAATTAAAAATATTGAATTTATTTTGTTTGAATTTATACACACTCAAAACTCTTCCTAACTATTATCCCACATTTCTAAAACCTTATATTTAAATATATTATCTTTAATTTCTCTCTCTTATTTTGTATTTAAAAAATTAAAATGAATAAAAAAAGTTAAAGGGAGTTTGTACTCTGTTTTCTCTTACCCACGCACGCACACAAGGACACTGATCCCTCTCTGAATCGTATCTGCCTTTAGGTCATCCCACGTCCATTCTCCTACAAGATTTTTCTCACGATTTATTTCATTTTGATTAAATAACAAGTTTAGTCTATAAAATATTTAATTTATATGCTTATTTAGGCACAAACTTAAGCACAAAGGTTTGTAACAAAAAAATTAATAAATAAAATTAAAATTAAAAAAAACTTTTTTTTTTGTTCGGATATATCAGTCTTGAGGGGTAAGGCACTCCATCAAAGATTTGAATTTTGAAGATATGGTCACTTTAAGATTTTTAAATTCGATAATCATTTGTGACATTAATTTATATACTTTGAATGTCTTTTCATTCTTTCGATAGATCTTGGACGGAAAAGGAAATTCATGATACTAAAAGAGTGAATCCCCATTGTACTAAAAAAAGAGAGTGAAGCTCCCGACTCTAAATTATAAAAATTAAAATAATAATAATAAAACACTATTTAGGTTCAAAGTACAACATTTGAATGTCAACGAAATAGAAATTAATTTCTAGGTAGATGGTCACCATAGATTAAATTCATCACCTTAAACACCTCAAAGTCCCCATTGACCATTTAAATCACTTTATGATGGTTTCACGGAAATTTGCGAGGTACCAACTTATTTCACTGTTCCTAACTATTTAATCATTACAAGCTTACAACATCAAATTATTTCCATACCAATGATATTTCTTTAAATTTGAAGGTATAAAATAATTGATTGTTGGTTAATATATTTATTTTTTATTTTATCAAAAGTTAAGGATGAGATATATTTGACTTCACATTGTCAAGGGTTTCATATTGAATAAATGAAAAAACCCTATAACATTTATGAGATGAATTACTCTGTTTATTATTAATTAATTATATATATATATATATATATGTTGGGATACAAACAAAGTATTTTACATTGAGAGGAAGATCATAGGTATATAAGTGATAACAATCATCTCCATTGATATGAGACATTTTGGGAGATACTAAAAAACAAAACCATGAGGGTCTAGACCTAAAGTGGACAATATTATATCAATGTAGAGATTCGAGTATAGTTGTCATCCTTATCAATTGGTATCAGAGCCTTGTTCCAAACATAACCATGTCGGTAGCTCCGAGAAAAAAAATTGTGGTAGCTCTATCAGACTGGCGATGGACTCTCAAGATGAGAGAAGTTTGGTCTGGATGTAAGTTAGACAAATTGACTACCAGTGTACTCTTAGGAGAAGAGGAATTAGTCGAATATAATAGTCAGTGCAGAAATCTGGTCTATCTGCATCTACACGAATTGACTATTTGAGGGGAGGCTTAGTTTTTGTTCGAAGAGAGGGTTGAATTCTCGGGTGTCGAATCAGAAGTTGAGCCCACATAGAGGCTCGGTGGAACTTTGATGACAACTATCTCCATTTGATATGAGGCTTTTTGGAAGATGCCTAAAAACAAAGGTCTAGGCCTTAAATAGACAATATTATATTAATGTGGAGATTCGGATGAGGTTGTCATCCTTATAATATATATTACCTTTCAATGCATATATTCTCAACTTGTAAATTTATATTTATTCATATGAAGCTTAATAAATGGAACTGAGATATATATTAAAGTTATTGTTAGTTAAGAATTCAACATTTCTTTAAAAATATATATATATAGTAAGAGAAAAAGAAAAGAAATTAAATATTTATCAAACAATATTTAAAATATTACTTTTGGTGAAGTATTTTTTACCTTGTAAGCTTGCTTCTGCCACATTGCGCATTCAAGAAGTCTCAGTCTCATAGCGATTTTCATCTACGTCTTTTTTGCTCTTACAACCCTTCATTTCAATCATATTATTCTTGTCCCAACTTCACCAAATCCTACATTTTTCTGAACGACGCATGGGCTACAATAATTGAGACAAAAAACTAAAAAAACTAAAAAAATAATAATACTGGACCAAGAATTTATGCATATACTCAGAGAGTCAAATTTAGAAAATGATTACCTTGACTTTTTGGGCATCATGAAAAGAATATATTTGTTTTTTTCTAAACGTTTTCTAATCCCAAATTAGGAAATGTGAAATCAATCATGTTTACGAATATCTTACTTTTGAAGAAAAAAAGAATCAAACTATGATTAAAAAAAAAAAAAAGAAAGATAAAAAAAAGGTTTAATTAACAATTATTTGTAGAGTCCCTAACAATTTATTCTTGCTTTTATAGGGTACATCCTACTATTAGGACTTTTTAACTTTGCACATGTTCTAGCCTCTAGCCTCACAAATAAGGGTTAGTTTTCTATGGTTATTCATTAATATCATTTTACTTCTTTTCTTTTCATATATTAATGATATTTTAGCCTTTCTCAAAAAATAATAATAATAATAAAATATATTTTAGCCAATAAATTTACATTCGAGATTCCAAATTCATCATCTTTTCATTTTTCATATATATTTTATATTTATTTTTTAAGATTATATATGTTATATTTATTAAAAAAAACTTTATACTTTTCAACAATAAAATGGAATGTTACTTTTTTATCACGGCTTCATTGACAATTATGAGGTTATAAATTATAATTATAATTTAGTTCATTATTGCTTGAGTTTGACCCCAAATATTAATTTTAAATTGATGCGATTAGAAATTGATTTTGTTCGTAATCTTTGAATGTACTATTTATTAATATATAATGATAGTTGGAAAGAGTATAAAAGTGTTTGTATAACTTTTTGATAAGTGGGTTGAAAAAAGAGTATATGATTCAAAGGAGTGCTCAAACACACTCAACTTTTTCAGATTTATGTATGTGTATATATATATATATATATATAT
>JBBMKA010000009.1:14578930-14589291 GCA_037833695.1 Sechiopsis laciniata | reverse complement strand
GTTGAAAAAAGAGTATATGATTCAAAGGAGTGCTCAAACACACTCAACTTTTTTAGATTTATGTATGTGTATATATATATATATATATATATATATATATATATATATATATCGAAAAAAATAAACATTTGCAATTTTATAAAGTTTTGAACTAATGTAAAATAGTGGGGAATAATAAATAACAAGAGTGCATCGTTTGAGGGGAAAACCTAATATTCTACGGTAATTAAGGGTGAGGTTCGAACTCATCAATTTTAATCATTGGATATATACTAATTTCAATTCTTGTTTGGAAAAATAATAAATTTGTATTGAAAGTTCAAAACCATATATACGACACTAAACCACTCAAATTAAAATAAAGAATAAATAATGTACTACTATCATTTTCAATTTGCTTTTTATAACACTAAAACTTAGCAATCCAAAGAATAATTAAGTTGGATGGATGACATGGCTAAGTAAACGTTTTCCTGAGAGGGGATTTCTATACCTATTCAATAATATATTATATAGAGAAATACTTGAATCCTTATAAATAAGAGTCGAGCTCTCCTTAATATTTATGTAGCACTATTTATTACTACAATTCTTTTGTTTAAAAAATATTAAAAATAAATAAATAAATAATTTTGGCACCAAAGACTTACCAATATAATTTTTAAACTAACATCAATATAATTCAATTAACAACAATACCAGTGGGTTATATATGGATCGTGAAAAGGATGTTAGGCCCAAACATGCAACATTTTGGGCCAATCACTGGGCCCATTGATTCTCCTAACAATAGAGGCGGATCCAAAACGCGTAAGAATTTCAAATGAAATGAAATTTTTAAAAATAAAATATAAAATGTCAATATATGTTTATATATATAACAAGATGAAGAAATTAATCAATTAACTATGCAAGTATCAAGTCAATCACTTTTTTTTTTTCAAAAAAAAAAAAAAAAAAGAAGTCAATCACACACACACATAGGCCAGCTATTGCAAACTAAAAAATCGTAGGAAATTAATTTCTAGGTAGGTGGTCAATATAGATTGAATCCATCATCTTAAGCGTTGCAAGACTCTCTTTAATCAATTGAACCACTCCATGATGGTTATATATTAATTTTTAAAAATAGTTCTCAAGAAAGTATATGATCACAAGTTATTTTTACAAAACAAGACACAATTAGGAATGTTAAAATCACTTTTATCGTTTTAAAATCAATCCGAAAAATGATTTTAGTTATTCAAAATTAAATATACACTATGAAAAACGCGTTCAGAGGATAAATTCAAATATTAAATTAGTTTTTAATAATTATAAAAGTATTTCAAAATAATTTTGACATCAACAAAATTGATTTAAAACATTTCAAAATCACTCCCCAATGATAAGAACTAAGAGAAGGAGACCAACAAGAATAGTTGTTAGAAGTATTAATGTACACCCAACCCAATGATTAAAATATTTTTGGTTTGAATTCCCATTTCTAAATTATTGTAATTTAAAAAAAAAAAAAAAAATTAAGAAGATAGTATTTCAACACTTACTAATCATAAAATTATAGATTTGAATCCTTACTAAAAGAAAATAAAAAAATAAAAAAACTCCCGAATAAGCACGAGAAATTAAATTAAAATATGGTTTTCAATTTCTCATAATAACTTTTAGAAAAGAAAACATTAAAAACAAATTCAAGACCCTTCCAAATTGATTGTACAAGACCCCTTTTCATTTATTTTTTTTCCGTTCCCTTATGATCACGTCATGACCTACGGAATGGCACTGAAAAGTCAACCTTCTCAGCAATTAAATTGTCTAACCAAAAGTATATTGCAACTAAGAAAATAGCATATAAGCTGTAAAATCCTTCAAACCAAAAGAGTAGGTTAAAGGCCGCCAAACATAGTTCAAAGTATAAGGGTTTTTTTTTTTTTTTTACTATTATTATTATTATCATTATATCACTTATGACTGGTTTGATATAGAAAAATTCTAATACTAGTCTAGTACATGCTCCTTCCATTAACTATTTGACTGGTCAATAAATGATATTATTTTATTTTATATATTTACACTTTTTTTTTTTTACCCATAAGAACATAGTTTAATTGTAATGAGTAAAACTTAGTAATTCTTCCCAGAAAAAAGTAACTCAGATTCTCCACAAATATATATATATTTGTTATATATATATAAATATAATTTATATGAATATTCATGGTAGTTTATATATGCTTTTTAACGATTGTCATAATATAAATTGTTTGACTTTATAACATTTTAATTTTTAAGTATGTGACTACCATGAATTGAATTTATAGTCTTTTAATTCCTTAATACCATCTTAATCACTAAGCCAACCTATAATGATTCAAAATGCTACAAAAATGTTAGTGAATTTTAAAATAATAATAATAATAAATCTTAAATGTTTTTGTATGACAAACAATTTTCTTATTCCATCCATCTTAAGTTCTTTCATAGTCCTACGACATTGTGATAAGATCCAACAAAACTGTGAGGCTAAGGATAAAGGTGGATAAACAGAGGTCGGACACTGTCTCACTTTTTACAACGTTAAAGGAATTTAAGTGATTCACAGCCACACAAAAAAAGAAAAAAACATGCTTATCAGAATTAAATCTCATATACAAAATATTTATTCGTTTTAGAATTTAGTATCACATGAATGTAACGCATTAAATAACAAGATCAATTGTAATGAGCAAGTACCTCTTTGTTCTGTTGTTTGTGCAGTTGGGGTATCATTTTCTCTTTCCTTTTGTCTCAGTCGGCTGGCCGCTACCGGCTTCATCTCTACGAAAAAATCTGTGACATTGAAGGAACTAATTAATTGTTAAGGACAAACGGTAAGAACTCTATGTTGGTATGATATTATTCACTTTAATCATAAAATCTCGTGGTTTTATTTTTTTTTGTTTCAGCTAAAAAGTATCATATCAATAAAGATGATTGTCTTCACTTATTTACGCGTAATCTTTCTTTTATTTAGTCAATGTGAGACTACTTTGATAAATTTGTATTCCAACTATTTTCCTCTGGAACAAAGTACTACTGAGCCTTTTCTTGGGCTCATCTTCTATGTTTGACACTTGAGAATTAAATCTTCTTTTCGAATAAAGACCAAACCGATCTCCTTAAATGATTATCTATTTGTCAAGCTCATATCCAGATCAACTCATCTTCCCCCAAGTATATTGTCAATCAAATAGAGCTCTTTATCACACATTTGCACCATAACTATGGCTCCATACTCCTAATTTCTTGATCTTATACTGAAGAATTCTACCGACGTGACTAAGTTAGGAGCATGGCTTTGATACCACTCGTTAGAGACAACCAACTTTAGGAGATCTTTACATTGGTATTATGATATTGTCCACTTTAAGTTTATGACTTTGTTTTTGTTTCACCCAAAAAGTTTAACGGGAACCATGATCTTCCCCTTTATCTACTTTCTTTACATCCCAACAACAAATACTATAGAGGAATTTATGGTTCCCGTTGAAAACTAAGCAAATCTGAAACTCCCACATTTCATTTCAGAAATTCACTAAAACCAATTTAAGGTAAATATTGTTGAGAATCCCACATTGATAAGGTGAGGATATTTTCAAATGTTTAAAAGGTAGGTGGACTACACCTCTCATTACCAATTGGTTTTGAGATGAATGTCCACACTATCTAATATGGTATCAAAGCCCATAAAGCCCTAACGGATTTGAGATTCGATTCAAGATTGATAGCCCAAAAGAGGCATCATCTTGAGAGGGTGTGTTGAGAATCCCACATTGATAAGGTGAGGATATTTTCAAGTGTTTCAAAGGTAGGTGGACTACACCTTTCATTACTAATTGGTTTTGAGATGAATGTCCACACTATCTAATATGGTATCAAAGCCCATAAAGCCCTAACGGGTATTCGGTCCAATAAAATGAAATTGAGATTCAATTCAAGATTGATAGCGCAAAAGAGGCATCATCTTGAGGGGGTATGTTGAGAATCCCACATTGATAAGGTGAGGATATTTCTAAGTGTTTAAAAGGTAGGTGGACTACTCTTCTCATTACCAATTGATTTTGAGATGGATGTCCACACTATCTATGGGAAGCTTACAATGCATTTCTTGAGTTGATATTTGATACCAATTCTCACCATCACTGCAGGTCGTTTTCGAATAATGGAATCCTATGACAAATTATACCTAATCTTTTATGGGTTGTCGGCAGCCATCCCAGTTCAAATTCGTCCTGAAATTATTCTCACAAATGAATCCCCATTCTACAGTAGGTTAGGTTACTGTATTTAGTATAAACCATTTAATCAATCTCTTCTTTTACCAGCCCATTCCCTTTGGATACCGTGGTTGGTACGGTAGAATTTTCTAGTTGCTAAAAGAGTGAGCAAAGGAATGAGAAATACCTTCATTTTATATGGAAAACATCTCAATTCATTTTTTCATTTAATAACCGTCAACTTACGCGTACCTTAACTATTTTCACGAGATACCGCTTGTTCCTGCAATATTTGGATGTCAAAGAAATTTGTAAAAAATTAATTCCTAAATAGATGGAGATCATGGATTGAAGACTACCCATAATTGTTAACATCTCAATTCTCATAAAAAAAAAAATTAGAAAGAAAGAATTGAGTATGCTCTGATTGACAAGTAAAACAAATTCAAACTATATTCGTGATGGCTACCTACTTAAGAATTAATTTCTTACAAATTTTCTTGACATTCAAATAATATAGGGTTAGGCGGTATGTTTTGTGACATTAGTCAAGGTGTGCGTAAGCTGGCCCAAACAATCATAAATATTAAAAAAAAACAAAAAAGTTCAAACTAAAGTAAAATTTAAAATGAACAACATTATATGAAAGTCATTATCCTAGCGCCTATAGTATAAGATATTTAGAGGGCTCATTTGGCTATGATGTGTGGACATAGAGAAATTAACCTCTGTCAAGCAATAATCGAAGAAAGAAGAAAAATTAGAAGAGAAGAGAAAAGAAGGGTCGAGACATTTTTGCAGTTGAGATGAATAATTGAACTCAAGGAATATTTATAGCATGGAAAAATGTTCCAAGTATAGCACCACTATTAATACTTTTTCCAAGTTTCAAAGCTTGTAGGCCCTTTTAAAAAGAGCTTGAGTTCTATTTAAAGTTAGCAAATAATATGAGTGTGATTTAGCTTTTTTTCTTCAAAACCTTCTCGTGTGAGTTAACAACACATCAATTCTTAATTCAGATGGGGTCACAGGTCAAATCTGTCTGTATTTTCTGTATAAAATCATACAACGACAGCCATTCACGAGCCTCATAGACGTTTCCATTAATCATTAACTCTAAGAGAGCCAAGTAGAGCAAAGGATAAAAAGAGCCAATACAGAGAAAAAAAGGCTAAAGAAGCAAAGGCTCAACTCTTTTTTGATAACCAAGAATTGGTGCCCACTATATACTCAAAGCACTCGCGCCCGTCCCAAAGCCTGAACGAGAAGAAAAGGCTTAACTGAGATGGGTGTATGCTCAAGCAAAGATGGGAGCGATATTTGCGACGTGGATGTTGGAGGATTGAGAGAAAAGATAAGGCTACTAAGGGAGGAAGTGAGAGGAGTAATGTTTGAGATGGATAAAGAGAGTAAAGTCCATGAGAAAGATATGGTGGTGTTTGCATTTAAGGAAGCAGGTTGGAAAACAGAGAAGAAGAAACTCAAAGAGGAGGTGAAGATGTTGAGGAAACAGGTAAAAGAGATTGAAGAGGGAAATTTTGGAGAAAAGACTGGAAAAGAATGGGAGATGGAAGGAACTCCAAATACCATATTTGAGCAGATACAACAGGAAAGAGCACGCAGAGATGAAGCCATTGAGAAATGGAAGCAACTTTATCATGCTATCAAGGTTGAGCTTGATGACCTAATTCAGAGAACACATAATGGTATGGCTATCTTAATTTTTCCTTTGTTTCTGAATTCTATGTTGATTGTCTTTCTTTTTACTACTTTTTAAGCTCAAGATTAAGATCGATGAGCCTTTCACCTTTTAGTTGGCATATATCGTAACCAATTAAGCTATGTTCAGATTGACATCTCAAAACTAACACTAGAAAAATGGAAAAAGAACATTATGGGTTGCTTGAGGCAAAGGGGAATAGAATGGTAATGTGGGAATGAGAATACGATAGAGAATGATTAATGGGTGGAATGATTGCCTGTGTTTGGGGTGAAGGAAATGGTTTCAAAGGGAACCATCACATGTGTTTTGAGTGAACCATTACTTCTATTTGGAGTGCAGGTAATGATTATGGTGAAACAAAATAGTGAGTATAGGAAGAAAGAAAATCGATCATGGGAGAATAAAAAGTTGTTATGGGGGGAGAAATAGTGATTATAGGAGGAATGATTGGCGATGACCCAAACATGGATAAGGGAATTATTCCCCATCTCCTCGATTTGATCCCCTTACCCAAAACACCCCTTAGATTATTTATAAATAACAGGCACTCAACACTTGGTTTTACAGGAGATGGATTGTGCTGGGGAGCCAATGAAATTACAGAAGCACTACAAACAGAATTGCAAGCAAAGGAGGAGGCCATTAAAGCCCTCAAAGAACAGGTAGTTTCAATGGAGCAGGAAAAGTATAAGAGGGACAGAGAAATTGACATACTGAGGCAAAGCTTGAGAATTGTGACCAGTAGGAATGAACCACAGATAAAAACTCTCCATAAATACATCAGTAAGTAGAGCCTGTAAGTGAAGTAAGAAGCAAAAAGGCAAAAGTTTCAACACCAAATTAGAATGATGAAAAAATAATGAAATGCCAATTGAGCCTGTTACAAGATGTAAATGTAGCTGTTACCTTTGAACCCCCACCCTTCATTTCAACCCAAATGTTATTTTCATAATCATTTTGTTGGCATGGTCCTGCATTGTTGAGAAAGTTACAAAAATATGAGAAAAAGAGACTTATCATGTCTCAGTTGATCAGAGAGGAAAAAAGAAAGGTTCATTAAATGTTTTTACTCAAACTTAGTGATAGTCTTAGATTAATTTCTTGCGAATTAAATTTAGAATATGATGATAATTCTTGGTCAAGTTCCACCAATCGATCACACAAGAAAATCTAACTTAAAGCACAATAATGTAGGTAGTTATAGGATCTTAATTTGCAATGTGGGACTCTGGCTTTACCAACATCATCCACGAATCGTCCCCAAAGGACATTTGGTTAAGGCTACAAGCTCCAAGACATACTTCCTTAGGAGATCCCTGGTTCACATCATATAAGTAAGAAAAAAAAAAATTAGAAAAAAACATCATCCACGAATCAAATTTTGTGCCCAAACTTGTAATCATATGAGTCACATTTCTCTTAATGCAAAGATTAATGAGGCAGACTTAATTCTTAGGATAATTAGAAACGCTTCAACTTATGCTAATAGGCATTATAATTTATAACGAGAGATTATTTCATCTGAATCATATGCACTCTAATCGCAGTGTAAATATAATTACAATAGTTATACTGAAATCGCCATTGACCCTTAGCGCCAGCCAACAATTCTTTGAAGTTTTTTTTTTTTTTTTTTTTTTTTTTAATACAAGTTGGGGGAGGAGGATTACGAATACCGATTGAAAATGGATTAACACCAAATCAGATAACCAATCGAACCACTGATCCATTCGGTAATAAATAATGATATTGGAGCCCTATTCATTTTGACCTTTTCTTTAACGATTAAGTTATTGTCAAATATTTTCCTTTATTATTAGAAATACAAATTTTGATAATTTATCATTCCTATTATTTTGTTTCAATATATTTTATAACGAAAGTATAAGACTATTCATAATTAAGAGAGAATAGTTCAAATCTCCCTCCAATGTAGTTGAATTCAAAATCCTAAAATGTATACCGATGATAAATGATTTATTTGGGTAGAAGTTTTGTAAATGAGTAGTGGTTAAGAGATCAAAGTAGTTAGGAGAATTTGAAAGGGAAAAAATTGAAAAATATAAAATTTTATTTTGATAGAGGAATTATTGGTTGTGAAAGAAGACACTTATTTGGACAAATAGATTATAAGTAGTTGAGGAATACTTACCTCCTGTTTTTTAGGACATATCGGAGAATGAGGGATAAATATCGATTTTTGGGATCGAACTTGTGACACTGGTGTTGAATTGGTTTACAACCAAACAATGAAATTATTGCGACACTGATTCATTCGGTCGGAATACTTGCCTCCTTAATAAGGAGACAACCCCTCTTTAAAGGTATATGTAGCACAATTTGGTGCTACAATAATAATAATAATAATTATTATTATTATCATCATTTTACAGCATACGTACAGTTGCACATTGCAGCTTCAATTTCATTAGGGAACAAATTAGGCCCATTTGGTTATTCAAAAAAGGGCATGTGTGTAGGCCTTAAACTTTGGGCTATAATTACTTACGAATCAATAGTTAAATTCTTAGGATTGAACCACCGAAAAGAAAAACACACTTTGTTAATATAGGTAGTACAAATAATTCTCTTAAATTCTTTCCTAATCATGAATTTTGTATTCTCATGATCTCTCTCACTCGGATATGATTTTGATTCATTCATGTACCCCTCTCAAAGTCTAGTGTAACATTATCATTAAAGTTGCTTCATAAAATTAGAAATCTTGATTAACCGATTGAAGTTAATTATAATTGACATGTATCGTAAACTTAAATTCGTAAATTCGAATTCTTTAATCTTAAATATTTATTGAAATCACAACTCAAAGAAAAAACTTCTTTTTCTCTCATTAGCAAGTACAGAAATAGAATCGAACAATAATCATGCAAAAAAAAATTTTGATTGAGATCATTAACCCAGAATTAATAACAAATACTTCTCCTTTCCATTTCAAATTTACATTAGCAACCCCAAAACCTAAGACCTCCTTGAAATAATTGCCCATACTATCTAATATGTGCTTCTCCAAACAATCATATGTCATAACCTGATCTGAGACAATCTTTCAATAAACAAATTGTAGGTTTCTTCGCGATCAATCATGCTAATTCGAACGTATTTCGGACCAACACCGAAATGCTTCCCACCTCGTGTGAGGATCTTGTGGCCTCGTAGAAAGCTCTCGCAATCATCAACATCGTCTCGATCGCATTTTAACCAAGCGAAAGCTGCAGACAACAAAAAAAAAACTCTCAATTATATATGTCCATTCTAAGATATGCAAAACTACCATGTAAGAAGAGATATTAATTGTGGATGTTGTTCTTGCCAGGTTGAGTCCCAAAGCTGTTGTCAAAGAAGTTGCAGTGTGCAGATGTAAAATCAGGTAAACTAAACATGCCACTGCTATTCACTGCCTCCCTCAGCAACTTCCATCTCTCAGTCATGAGGGCGTGGCTAAAATGGAAGAAGGATTCCGCGTACTCCGAGCCACCGGCCTGTTCACAACTGTCAGATACTACTTCGAGAAGTTTCGCAGCTCGAAGCTGTGAGTCCTTCGACACGCCGATTGTGTTCAGCTCAATAAACTTGGTCATTCTCTTTGCAACTTCAACATCCTTCACTACAGCCCACCTAGAATTCAAAAGAAAACCGTGTTAGAATTCGGAATCGACTTAATATATGTAATCACCAAACGGATCATAGCTAACTAACCCAATGCGCATCCCAGCATGGCCAGTACTTTTTGACACGGTGAACAGCATCAAGTCGTAGTCAGCCGGGGAGGATATAGGCGTATATTGAGGCCAATAATAAGCAAGGTCGTGGATCGATTTACCACCGGTTGTGTTCACTATGGAATGTCGAACGAAGCCATCCGGGTTGTTTGGGGAGGTGACCAATTCAATGTACGGCTCGTCCTTGTCGAATACCTTCGCATCACCAGCCCATTTGTGGAGCCTGGACTTGACGCAGTCCGTCATCAAAGGGTAAGACTATAAATCATGTGATTAGGTTCCATTTCAATCATTAATAAAAGAACATTCATAACAGGTCAAGGTAAAAGAAACATTTTGAGGGGTGTTTGGGACAAAAGGATCAAACTCGAAAAATGTTGAACAATTCTCTTGACCTGAATGTTTTGGTCACCAATAATCATTCTTTGAGAATCACTATTCATTCTTTCCATACACTATTCATTCTCCCTATAAATCACAGTTAATTTCCTATCTTTTTCATTCTCTCCATAATTAATCACTTTTAATTTTCTCGTAACCAATATTTTGTTTTTCATAATCATTTTCTCTACTTCAAACACAAGTAAATGGTTCTCTCATAATCATTATTTTCACCTCAAATCTCCATATTCGTTCTCTTCA
>JBBMKA010000009.1:14551794-14577005 GCA_037833695.1 Sechiopsis laciniata | reverse complement strand
ATATATTGAGTAGAGAGAGACGTGGTAAAGAAGCAAACCAACAGGTTAATTTTGGCAGAACCTCATATGGGTTTCATCATATAAAGACAAATCTCACACCCACATGTGAACAACTTGTCAACCCCAACCCCCCTCCCTCCTTTCGCTTTTATTTTTCACCCCTACCACATAAATTCTTCATCTTCTTTCCCTTTTTTATTTATATCTCTAAGTATTTGGATCAGTTTACGCTATTACTTTCACATGTTAACACGGTTTGACTATACAATGAAACCCATAAGAATCGGTATTCAATTTCGGTGACCTGATAATATTATCGTTTGGTGGTAATCCAGTTCAACATCATAATCATGGGTTCAGTATTTTACTCTTATTTATTAAAAAGAAGAAGTTATTTACATGCAATATCTCCATCTCCTAGTACCATGGGTTGGGCAAGTTTAAATATATTAACCAACATTAATTACTAGGCCAACTCATAACTTCTTTTATATGGATAATGAAGATCCACATTCTCTTTATATTGATAAGATATTGTCTACTTTTGGCATTAGTCATCATAATTTTGTTTTACATCATTTTTCAAAATGTCTCATATTAATGGAGACGTTGTCCCTTCCTTATTTAACCAAGATTTGGCTCGTAAAGTATACTTCGAACCATTCTAATTTTTACCGACTTTGTCTACATTGGGGAGACCTCCCATCGAACAAAATACACTCAAATTATATAAGGTTGATCCTCTTTATTCTAGACCAAGAGTCTTCACCTTGCTAAATTAATAGTCTAGCTCTAATACCAATTGTTAGAGACAACGAATATCTACATACTCTTCACATTGATATGATATATTGTTTACTTTGAACATAAGTTCTCATGACTTTGTTTTTTTCTATCTTCCAAAAAGTCGCCTTATTATCAACATTCTAAGAATGAGAGAGCAATTGATCTTGAATAGATGGAATTTTTCATTAAAGATTAAAAGAGCAGAAACCCATTCATATAGGCTAACTATGAAAGGTATTAAGTTATATAACAAATCAACTATAATCAGTTAACCTAACCAAAGGCAACAGTACAATAACTATCCCATAATTACCATTTTAACCATCCACACTCTACACATCAATGTGCTCTCTTGATATTTACATATCTTAGATTTTCTTCCTAACTTATCAATGTGTTATTTTGTTATCCTGCATTAGTAGCATAATATTGCTCTTAACATATACTTCTATTTCAAGAACGAATTGAGTGAAGTTAATCTTACATTCACTTATGTAATAGACAACATTAATTGAGATAGATTAATGTGCATGGAAATACACACTATAAGAGTCCAAAAACAACCAAGAATTTATGCACATTTTTTTAATCAAATTTATAAAATGATTATTTGACTTTTTGAGAATGATGGAAGAACATTATAGTTTTCCCAAACGTGAAATCAATCATATTATCAAATAGCTTCGATTGACGATTGGTACGGGAAAAAAGATCTACCATGTATGTATATTATATATTATATATTATGTATGTAAAAAGAATCAAAGTATAACACACAAAAAAAGGGTTTAATTTGCGATTCTTGTGTTTAAAAAAATATCTTCGTAGAGTCCCCTATCAATTTATTCTCGCTTTTTATAGAGTAACGCCTCCTACTTTTAGGACTTTCAAACTTTGCACATGTTCTAGCCTCTAGACTTTAAAAAGAAAGGTTGATTGTATGTGTGGTTATTCTTCAAAATTATTTTGCCTTTTTTACATATACTAAAACCATTCTCTAAAAAAAAAAAAAAAAAACAAACAAACCTTTCTTTTTATGTATATAAATGTTTGGATTATGGCTTTATGCCAGTGAGAGGTCATGAAAATCGTTCTTTAAACTCATTTGATAACTATTTTGTTTTTAATTTTTAGTTTTTGAAATTTAAGCCTACAATAATTATCTTATCATATTTTTTTTTCCTACTTGTATATCTAAATGAAATTAAAAAAATAGCTTCCAAAATTTTGTTTTTAAAATTTAGTGAATTTATACATACTTTATAAAGAAAAGATGAATACATTGTAAGAAATATGAAATATATTATAGGAAATTTGAGTAAGAATACATTTAAATTTCAAAAACCCAAAACAAAAAGAGAACAAACCATTATAGTTGGGGCCTTAGCTATTTATTTATTTTGAGATACTTGTTTAGCGATTTATTATTTTAGTTTAACCCACAAACATATTTTTCATATAATGAAATCTCGAACCTTTTTTTATTCATAATCTCTAAACGTACTATTTGCAATGAAAATTGTTAAGAGTAATAAGAATATAACTTTGCGATAAATGGGTAGAATAGTATATGATTGGAAGTAGTGGTAAAGTTTAAGCATACCCCATTATTTAGAAGTTTTTTATTTAAAAAAAAAAAAAATATATATATATATATATATATATTATCCGGAAGTTTGAGATTATAGATTCAAATATATTCTGTATGTTGTTGATTAAAAAATAAAAAATAAAAAAATCCTTTTAGAAACCATATAAATTTTCATTTTTTTCCTTATCTGAAATTCTTATTTCATTTGAAATTCTTCAGCATTTTGGATCCGCTCCAGTGTTAAAAAAAATCAATGGGCCCAGTGGTCGGCCCAAAATGTAACTTCTTTGGGCTCAACATCCTTTCATGATCCATACATACCCAGTGTTTTTGTTGCCAAAGTTGTTCTTTCATGATCCATCTATGATGCAGAAAAATATATATGAAATTCTATAAGGTTTCTAGAAGGATAATTATCGAAAGCAGATGTTTTGGCATTAAGCTCAATTGCCTAGATCAGTGTCAATTCAATCACATTATCTAATTAGTTACACTTTGTTTTCTTTTCATTAACATTTTTAGAAGTAATTGTTTTTAGCAGCTTAATCTATAAACCTACACACTAAATTTTAAAAATAGTTCTCAAGATCCATAATTTCAACTAGGGGTGCAACAAAAAATCAAATCGAACCAATCTAATTCAATGAATTTGAAAATTTGATTGATTTTTTATCTTAAAGTTGGACATGTCGATTTGTAATTTAAAAAAATAAAAAATATTGAATCGGTTATGGTTTTCATTTTAAAAACCAATAAAAATCGAATCAAACCGAAATATATATATATTGTCAATAAGTCATATAAAACCATATTCCTTCCATTATTTAGAAGATTTCCTAAAGTCTTGAAGATAAATCTCTTATAGTGAATGTTTTTTTATCTTCAAATATCAATATATATCCCAAGTAAAAAATATTCTTAAATAATTTTCAATAAGTTCAAAAATATTTCCGATCTTTAAAAAATTGTTGTTTATGAGAATTTTTTTTTTTTTTATGCGAAATGTTATTTTGATATATTAAAAAAATAGACATGGGATCGAATCAAAACTGAACCGAACCAATTAAAAACCGAACAAATGGTTCTATAATTTATTGGACATTGGATCAGATCCATTTTTTAAAAACTGAAGATATCGGTTTGGTAGTTAATTTGGTACAAAACTGACAAAAACTAAACCGAAATCACTCCTATTTACGAGTTAAAGAAAATAAGAAAAATATATCCTTAAAAAAGTGTTCAACGGTATTTCCAGATATTAACTTTTACAAAAAGAAATGAACTTCCAACATAATTATCAAAGACTATTCTTAAGTCTTTCTTGCCCTTATGATCACGTCATACCCTACCCCAACTTCACTAAAAAGTCAACTTTCTCAGCAATTATATGGCCTTCTCAATACTATATGGAAAGAATTTGGGTGTATTCCGAGCTGTACCTCTACCATGATGTTACTCATTTGGAGTCATATATCTTCTTTCTTTTTAAATTTTTTTTTTTAATAATAAATATAAAGTAAAAAAAGAGATGAGACGTGTGACATCAAATGTACCACATGAGTGATATTATGCTGAGGGTGCAGCCTGGGCTACACCCAAATTCTTCTCATAATATATCTCATCTTAGAATAAGCCGTAAAATCCTTAGCACCAAAGAGTTAAATGAGTAAAAATGGACCAATTCCAATCCAACATAATAGTTCAAAAAGTTTTTTAAGAAAACATAATAGTTGAATAGACAAAGTATTTATTACAATTTCAAAACTTAATAGCTTGATCTCGAAAAATTATAGTATTGTATAATATACTCCTTTTATTTTCTATGTCTAAGTCAATAATCATATCAAATATATTAACATATACTATACTTTTACGGCAAACCAGCAAAACATAAATGGAGACAGTACAAAAGCATTTCAATACTATTATAGTACTACAAATTTAAAAAAATAATTCATCGAGATTCCTCCTACATTGTGATAAGATCCAACCTAGCTTAAAGGATATAGGTGGACACCGTCTCACTTCTTACAATTCAAAGGAATTTAAGTGATTCGCAGCCACACACAAAGAAACTTATCACAATTATTTATTTATTATTATTTTTTTATTTTAATGTCTGGACCAACTTACGCATACGGCTATCATCATCACAAGACAAACTTTTGGGGGCTGTTCATTTACCATATTTAAAGATGGTTTAGCTTGAGGAGTTATATTGAGAAGTTATTTTGAATAGTTAGAAATTGAGAGTTGTAGCTAAAAATTCGTTTGGATATGATTTTTGTGTAAAGGAATTAGAGTCAAAGCCTTGTTTGGATGTAGATTTAAATTGAGTAGTTAAAAAATGAATGATTAAAAATGAGTTATTTTGATTGATTTGAAATAAATGATTAGAAATGAATGGTTAGAAATGATTGAGTAGTTATAAATGAATGATTAGAAATGAATTGTTAGAAATGAGGAGTTATTTTTAAAACTAAAAATGAGGAAGAGTTAATAAAAACTCGTTTAGAGATACGTTTTAGAGGAGAAGTTAGTAAATCCTCTATCTAAATACTCCTTAAATATGGCAAACAAACATCCCCTTTGCCCCCTACAACATTTAATTGTCAAGAAAATTCAAAAAAAAAATTTAATTATAAATAGGTGACTACTATAAATTGAATCAATAATTTTTTAATTCTAAAAAACTCTTTTCACAGCTAAGTCAACTCATAATTGGTTCATTATCTAACATACAAAATATTTATTCGTTTTGGATTTTAGTATCACATGGCCGGTGTACGCATTAATAAAACAGATTAATTATAATGAGCAAAGTACCTTTTTGTTCTTTTGTTTGTGCAGCCGGGGCCATTTTCTTTCTTTTTCAACTGTCTGTTAGCCACCACAGTCCTCTTCGCTACTAAAAAATCTGTAACATTAAAGAAACTAATTAATTACCCTCACAATTTATGGGTCCTCTTCTACTTTTCTGTAAAAAAATTCACAATTAAACTCTTAACATTTCATCTCAGAAATTTAATTTTACCAGTTTAAGGTAAATATGTAGCCTTCACTGCAGGGAAGGAAAGCTCAAATTGCATTATTGTGTTGAAGTTTGATTCCAATTTTCAGCATCACTGCAGGTCGTTTTCAGCCAAAGAATCCTATGAAAAATTAAACCTAATCCAACCAATTCAAATTCGTCGTTATTAGCTTAAGAAATGTATGCCCATTCTACTGTAATTACTGTGTTTAGTATTGACCATTAAATCAATTCTCTTTTTTGACCATTTGTTACAGTGGTTGGTAATGTAGAATTTTCCAGTTTCTAAAAGTGTGAGCAAAGGAATGAGAAAAATATATTCTGTTCATAAAGAAAACATCTCTACTCAGATAAAGTTTTGCAGGAAGAATCTTAATGTAAGCTCTTTTGTTTTTAGTTCGATGAACCACTAACTTTTAGATCGAGATTATACAATTCAAAATTGTAAATAATTGAGCTATACTCAAGTTGGTATAGGAAATAAACTCATACAGAGTAAAATTTAGGATGAATAATTGCAAAAAAAAAACAAAGAATCATTTGTTGAGAATCCCACCTAACATTTATAAGATAGATGATCTAGCCTACTGACTACTTATTGATTTTGGGATGGATCCTCATCTTTTATAATATGGTATAAGAGCTCATTAAACTCAAACGGATATCAGTCGAATAAAAATAAAATTGATATCCAATTCAAAATTGATGAATCCAAAGAGGCAGCATCTTAACCCATGTTAACCCATGTTAAGGATCCCAAATTAGAAAATTGAGGAGACCTCACAACCTTTATAAGAAATGTAAGTTACTCCTCTCATTGTCAATCGGTTTTGAGATAGAATCTCATACTATCTAAAATGATATCAAAACTCATTAACCCCAAACGAAGATTCGGTTCAATAAAAATGAAATAAGGATCCAATCCAAGAATGGTGAATCTAAAAATGAACCATCTTGAAGGGGACATATTGAGGATCCCACATATGAAAGGTAAGGAAACCTCCTAAGATTTATAAAATAGAGTTGTTACTTCCTCATTGCCAATTGGTTTTGAATCCCTATATTATTATCCTAGTGCCTAATGTATTAGATATTAAGAGTGCTCATTACAAACAAACGAAGGGTCCATGTCCATTTAGCGATATGATATGTGTGGACAAGAGAAGTGAACCTGTCATACAACAAACACAGAAAGGGAAAAAAAAGACAAGAAAAGTAGAGACAGTTTTGCAATTGAGATGAATAATTGATCTCAAGGAATATTTATAGCAATGGAAAAAAAAAACCAAGTACAGAACCACTAATAATACTTTTTTCCAAGTTTCAAAGCTTGTAGGCCCTTTTAAAAAGTGCTGAAAATCTCCTTAAGTTAACAAATAATAAGAGTGTGTGGTTTTAGTTTTTGTGCAAAAACTTTCTCAAATGGGGTCACAGGTCAAAATCTGTCTGTATTTTCTCGCATAAAAACATGCAATGACAAACCATTCACGAGCCTCATAGACGTTTCCACGTTTCCACTAATCATTAACTGAGAAAGCTAACCAAGAAGAGAAAAGGATAAGCATAGCCAATATAGATAGATGATAATTCAAATGCAGCTCTCTTATGGAGGAGCTTGAAAACTCAGTAACCCAGAAAGGCTGAAGAAGCAAAGGCTTAACCGAGATGGGTGTATGCTCGAGCAAAGACGGGAGCGATATTCGTTACGACGATGTCGGAGGATTGAAAGAGAAGATAAGATTGCTTAGGGAGGAAGTGAGAGGAGTTATGTCTGAGATGGATAAAGAGACAAAAGCACATGAGAAAGAAATGGTGGTTTTTGCATTTAAGGAAGCAAGTTGGAAAACAGAGAAGAAGAAATTCAAAGAGGAGGTGGAGATTTTGAGGAAGAAGGTAAAAGAGAGGAACACAAAGGTTGAAGAAGGAAATTTTGAATGGGAAATGGAAGAAACTTCAAATACCATCTTTGAGCAGATGCAAAAGGAAAGAGCTAGCAGAGATGAAGCCATAGAGAAATGGAAGCAACTTTATCACACCATCAAGATTGAGCTTGATGACCTAATTCAGAGAACACATAATGGTATGGCTTACTTATCCTTTCTTCTACTCATCATAAACATAATTTTCCCTTTGTTCTTCATTAGATATTATGAAATTCCATCTCAAAATCAATTGGCAATGACGGGAGTAGCTAATTTATCTTAGGAGAGAAGCTTATTTATCTTATGAATGCTAGTAGGTCTCCTCTTCTAATGTGGGATTTGGATCAGATCCCAATTTCATTTTATTGGACATAATACTTGTTTGGGTTTAATGAGATCTGATACCAAATTAGATATTATGATATTCCATCTCAAAACCAAACAACAATTAGGAAAGTAACTCATCTATCTTATAAATGCAAGGAGATCTCCCTACCTTTTCAAGATGGGATTCTCAACATGCCCCTCAAAATGGTGACTCTATGGGTTCACCCCTCTTGGATCAATTCCCAATTCAATTTTATTTGACCGAATACCCATTTGGGTTTAATGAGCTATGAGACCATATTAGATATAATTGAGTTCCAATTCAATTTTATTTGACCGAATACCCATTTGGGTTTAATGAGCTATGAGACCATATTAGATATAATTGAGTTCCATCTCAAAACTAATTAGCAATTAAGAAAGTTGTTCATCTATCTTATAAATGCTAGGTCTCTTCACCTTTTCAATGTAGGATCCTTAACATTCTTGAAATTTCTATTCACTGCCTTTCAATTTTATACGTATAACTCAAGATTAGTAAGCAGCCGACGACTTAGTTGATCGCATATGTCTTAACCAGTTGAATTATGTTAAGATTGACAGCTCAAAATTAAACTACCAGGAAAAACTAACACTATGAATACTCAATAACTGAACATTAGATTTTCAATCACTAACAGGCACTCAAAACTTTCCTTTATAGGAGATGGATTGTATTGGGGAGCCAATGAGAGAACAGAAGAACTACAAACAGAATTGCAAGCAAAGGAGGAGACCATAAAAGCACTTAAAGAACAAGTAGTTTCAATGGAGCATGAAAAATACAAGAGGGACAGAGAAATTGACATACTGAGGCAAAGCTTGAGAATTATGACCAGTAAGAAGGAACAACCAATAAGAACTTCCCATAAATGTGTCTGAAAGTAGCCTGCAAGTCAAGTAAGAAGCACAAAAACATATATTGGAATAATGAATAAATATGAAATTCCAATTCAACAAGTTACTAGATGTAAATGTGCCCAGCAAACTGTTACCCCTTTGCACCCCCACCCTTCATTTCAACCCAAATGTTATTTTCATAATCATTTTGTTGGCATGGTCCAATAGGTAAACTTTTTTTGTTCTTTAGACTGGGATGTTGAGAAAGTTACAAAAATATGAGAAAAAGTAGATTTATCCTTCCTCGGTTGACAGGAAAAGGAAATGGTGCATTAAATGTGCTTTTTCTTCTCTTCTTTCACTTTTTCTTAAGTCTCATTTTCTTTTGAACTTTAGTGATAATCTCAAGTTAATTTCTTGTGATTTAAATATAGAATATAATGATAACTATTGGTCAAGTCATACTCAGTTTCACCAATCAATCACACAAGAAATCTAACTAACAGAACAATAATATCTTTTACGATCTTAATTAGCAGTGTGGGACTATATCGAACGTGTACCTCTTTGGTAGAGGCTTGGAATCTCTCTGATTCGAAACTCACGAGTAAAATTACTAGTTGTCTTGCGGGTTCACGACTTGGGATGAGTGCGGGTGCGCCGCGTATATAATGGGGTGAAGTTAGTGTGAGACTCTACTTACTTATGCTCTCCTGAAAAATCTTTGAACCCCACGAATGAAGTTATTATAAAAAAAATTTGTTGCCTCTCTAGTTCAAAGATGGACACGGGTGCCTCCGGATATGTAGTGGGATGAACTATTAATCGTTATCAACAAAACAAACAAACAAACAGTGCGGGACTCTAATCAGTCCGGCTCTACCAATATCATCATTGAATCAAATTTTGTGTTCAACCTTGTAAGCATATGAATCATATTTGTCTTCGTGCAAGAATTAATTTGAGGCCAACTTAATTCTTAGGATGAAAAGGAAAAATGCTTCAACTTAAGCTAATAGTCAATATGCATTCTAATTGCTGTGTAACATGAATGATCAAATCCGTTAGCAAATAGAATTGCAATAGTTAATTTGGATCTTAAAGCTAAACCAAACGCACCTTCGTCGAATTCTCTGGCTTGAAAGCTTGCATTCGCTTCAATGGAAGATCTGATCTGCAAAATAAATAGCTTATTGCGTTCTAAATTTTTTGCATCACTTATTGTATTTTATTTTGACTATCGTGATAGAGAAACCCGTACTGAAATCGCTAAATCAAAGCCTCAAGGAAGTGTATTGAGCCTTCGCGCCAAAAAAACGTTTTAGTTTTCTTCATTGATAATTAGGGCTAGACACAATTTCATCTTATTCTATTTTTAAATAAAATATCATTAGTATAGGAGGGTAGTTTTTGTTTTTTTTTTAGAAAAATATATTTTTTTTTACCTTGAGGCGTGAGGTCTAATTTTAATTTGGTCCTTAGATTTTCAAATTAAATATTTTTACTCCGATAACAAAGTCGTTAGTTACATAATATAATATTAATTAAAATCAAATTTTAATATATTTATTAAATGATTATTTTAGTTTTCATGTAAATTTAATTTTTAAAAGAAAATAAGTATAAAAATAAACTAATCAAAATATACAAAAATTTAAATGGAACATTACTCAAATGTAAAAATATTCAATTTTAAAATAAATAGACCAAATTGAAATTAGATCTCAAATTTATAGACTAAAAAGATAAATTCCCTTTTTTTTTAATTGAAGTTCTATTCGATATAGAGGGAAGATAAAAGCTAAACTCACTCCAAGGAAAGTTTTCAAACTTTGATCATTAAGAAAAATCTTCTGTGGGAATATCTAAATAAATCTTCTATGAATTATTTTAATCAAACAACAATTGGGGGTTTGTTTCGTTCAACACGAAACCATTAATATTTAAGTCATGCTCGAGCATGACCTAAATATTTCTCTTCTTTTTATTGGCTAATTGAGGTGGATTTTGATCGTAAGACACACTAACAAATTTACAAATTTTATATAAAGGTTATTATTGTTCTCAAATAATATAAGAGTTAAATATCTAATTTTAGATTGAAACCTAAAATTAAAATGAATTAACACTAAGTAAGATAATTAACTTTCTGACCCATTCGATAGCACATGCTAACAAATTGGTTGGTCAATCTCATTGTAAATCATAAACAAGATGCATGTTATTGAGGTTTTTTCATTTTCTAGAGAGACCCAGCATACGCCCTATTTTAGGCTTCACTTTTTTTTTTTCGTAATATGTTTTTCCAATTTACAACGAAAGTGTAAAAAAAAAAAGTTGTCATTAAATCTAAACATTTAAGAATACAAGGAATGAAAGAAGACGACGGACAAATAATTGAATAAAAAAAAAATTACGAGTGTGAATCTCTCATCAAAAATTAAAATTAATATACATACATATATATTAAGTTTTTTTTGTTTTTTGAAAAGTATATATCGAATAATAGTAAATGGTATTTATATCGATTATTGACCGTTCAAATTGATGTGACAAATTTTGTGAGTTAGTTGGAAACATGGATTTGAATATCGCATAGGTCGAGTCGGGACCCACTTTTGGGCTCTTCAACTTACAGTTGCACATTGCAGGTTCGAGTACGGTATGTGGGCTGGGCTCTAATGAATTCTTAGGGTAGAAGCTGGGCCCATCTAATGGATCTGGGCTCGGAGCTTTAAATGCTTACAAATAATCTGATGGCCCAACACAGTTTTTTTTTTTTTTTTTTTTTTAAGATCTTCTTTTTTTTTTTTTTTTTTTAATTTTATCACGAACTCATAACACTTAATTATAAATATATTTATATTATGTATTCATCATCATTAGTACTATATTCACTTAGCTATCTTCACATTGGCGATTAAATAATGGTACCAAGTGAACATGCCATTATTAATTTTTCATACCACTAATAATCCTGAAAAAAGTCATTAGTGCTATATCCACTCATCTTTAATATAAAAATATCTTTGAGTAATATAAAAATCTTTGGTATAAAATTTGAATCCTCACTTTTATTTCGTGTTTGAATTAAAAGAAGTGTAATAAGAGCTTTTAGTCAAATTAGTTTTCTTTTTTTTTTTAAAACAGAGCTTAGTAAAATTATTAAAGAATATTTGTTTTTTTAAAACAGGATTATTTTCAATTCAAATATCATTTTTCTTTTAATTAAAAAGAACTTTAATCAATTTATTGAATACATTCCTTGAAAAATGATAATAGTTATTGATTATTTTTCTTTGTTCGAATCCTCTTCTTTTTAACATTTCATTTTTCTTTGAGTTGAATGGGAAAGTGGCAATCAATAATCTAATTGTTATATATATATACTAGGTTCTTTTTTTTTATTAATATTTTTGGTAGGGAAACTGAAACCTATTAATTAGTCTACTAAATAAATTATGTTGTTTTTTTTTTACAAACAATGGAAAGTAGCAGTACACAAATAACCCAACAACTCTAGAAACCCAAATCAACTCAACCCAATTTGACGGGTTGAGTTGGATTATACATAAATGGGTTGAGTGGAGTTCAAAATCATGAAATTTTCATGGGTTGGGTTGGGTCAAGGGTTGTTCTAAGATTAACTCAACCCAACCAACTCGAATTTATTATTTTGTTATTTAATTATTTATATTATATGTATATGCATATTTATTTTATTTAATTATTATTGTTAGACTTTTTATTTTTTAATATTTTTTAAACTTTAAACCTATTGATGAAGTTTTGAAGTTAAGTAAACTTGAATTTTGCATTTATAATAAGAATCTATGCTAATGTTCGTCCTAGATTTCTAGGAATAAAAAAAAGTATTAGAAATTGTTTATTGAGTACATTGCTTATCATGTGAACTTCTTTAATTTTAGATTAATTGTAAATTTATGAACCCGATAACTCAGTCAAATCCAACCCGAAAATAAATGATTAGATTGGATTGAGTTATGTCTTTAATTGGGTTGGGTTGGGTTGGAGAATTGACCAACCCAAAAATTTGGGTTGAAAATTACTCCAACTCAACCCATGTTCACCTCTAATGGAAAGGAGGAGGTTTCAATCCATGATCTATAGATCATTGAACATTTATTAATGCAGCTCATCATAATAGATTTACTTTTTTTTAAGACAATTTGATGCTATAGTATAAAAAATGATCAGTCAATAGTTTATTACTGAAGTTGTTACTGGCAAAGTGCAAAAACACTTCATCAAAAAAAACAAGAGAGAGAAAGCAAAAACACTTATACTTGAATCGTTATTAAAGTTAATAAAATTTGAATGCCTTTCTAGAATCAACGAATTCTACTCAGAAGATCTCAACTCCAGCATTTTTTTTTCTCCCATTAGAAAGTACAGAAATAAAATTGAAAAATGAACCTGCAAAATAAAAAATTAAATTGATACCTTTCACCCAAAATCAATAATAACTATTTCTCTTTTCCTTATCCTTTCAAACTTACATTTTGTAAGCCCAAAATCTGTGTGGCTTCTTCTACTTCTAATGCAATCAGCTGAGCATAAGTTGTCATGACCTGATTTGAGACAATCTTTCAATAAACAAATTATACGTTTCTTCACGATCCAGCATACTAACTCGGACGTATTTCGATCCAACACCGAAATGCTTCCCGCCTCGAGTGAGGATCTTGTGGCCTCGGAGGAAGCTCTCGCAATCATCAACGTCATCGGCATTGCATTTTAACCAAGCGAAAGCTGCAGAGGACAAAAACACAATGTCAGTTATTTTTATGTCTATCCTAGGATATGTAGTGCTTAATAGCAAAACTAAAATGTCTGTTCTTGCCAGGTTGAGTCCCCAAGCTCTTGTCAAAGAAGTTGCAATGTGCTGGTGAAAAATCAGGTAAACTAAATACGCCACTGCTTTTCACTGCCTCCCTTAGCATGCTCCATCGCTCGGTCATGAGGCCGTGGGTGAAACGGAAGAATGATTCTCCATCAGCCTCCTGTTCAACGCTTTCGGATACTACTTCGAGAACTTTGGCAGCTCGAAGTTGCGAGTCCTTCGACACGCCAATGGTTGTCAGCTCAATAAACTTTATCATTCTCTTTGCAACTTCGACATCCTTCACTAGAGCCCACCTAGAATGCGAAAGAGCCCCGTGTTAGAATGCGAAATCGACTTCATACGTAATAATCTTACTGTTCATAGCTAACTAACCCAATTCGTGCCCCAGCATGGCCAGTACTCTTTGACACGGTAAACAGCGTCAAGTCATTGTCAGCTGGGGAGGATATAGGCGTATATTGTGGCCAATAATAAGCAAGGTCATGAATCAATATACCGCCGGTTTTATTCACTGTGGGATGTCGAACAAAGCCATCCGGATTGTTTGGGGAGGTGACCAATTCAATGTAGGGCTCGTCCTTGTCGAAGTCCTTCGCATCGCCGCCCCATTTGTGGAGCCCCGACTTGACGATGTCGGTCATCGAAGGGTAAGACTGTATAAAAACTTATGTGATTAGCTCCATTTCAATGATTAAAAAATGAACATTCATAAAAGTTCAAGAATAAAGAAACATGTTATAAAATGTTATTGATTCATTTAACTTGAAAAAGCCTACAGCTATGAACTTGTCCAGACTGTTGCCACTTTAATCGAAGGAACATGTTTTAATTCCTCGACATTGCATTAAAATACATATAAGTTCCTGTTTCTCCGACCTTCCATCATTAAAGTTGATATCAGACAATACATGTGGAGAAAAATTATTAAAAAAACAAAGCAATGAGAAAAATATACAAAGAATGAACAAATCTAAATACAACAAATCGCTGTTGACTTTATAAGATTCTAAATTAACAACAATTTATTGAGGAAATACAAAATACAAAGCAACAAACAGAATCAAACCAAAGCATGTGTCCCATCATAAACTCACCGAGTAGTATGGGGCAGCAGAGACCACGCTAATCGGGTTCGGCGCATCTCGAGGGGACAGGGCATAAAGGGCAGCTAAGAAGAGCTGGGACGAGCCCGTCCCAACGACAATGTACCGCCCATCGGTCACGGCGTTACCGGCAACCTTATGCAGCCTCACAATTTGCCTAGCTAACTCAGGCTCTAAGAACCAACACAAGTTCTTCACATCAGAAAAATAACTCATTGATTGCCATCCAGGGATCACTATTGTTGTCTTGTCCCCCATTTGCTTCCAATATTGCTCATACATTGTCGGGTCACCACTGCATTAAAATCATATACAAATCTAAATTAAACTTCAAAACATTTATTATGAAAACAACAATCAACAATCAATCAAAAATAATAAAAATGTAAAAGAAGAACACAACACCACAATTACATAGTTCACTAATAATGTGTTAGCTACATACACACAGACAGAAAGAGAATCCAAATTTTTTCAAACTTTGTTCCCTAAAACCTCATTACATATAGAAAAAATAAAATTGAATAATTCTGACAAACACTATGGAAGAGGGAACAAAACAAAGGGTCCCCTAATGGTTCTGCATCAGATCAATCATCAAATATGATGTCAACGTGGAGAACAAGTGGAAGAAGTTAAAATCTAGTTGGGACCCACAAAGTGGTGGAACAAGATACTAGATCCAGACCATCCTAATTTCCTCCATTGATCTAGAAGTGGGAAAAATTATTCAATACTTTTAATTTCTATTGTGGTCTCTAAAGGTGCAAAATTCGACTTTCTCAAATCATTTGTCTATCCGTGTGTGTTTAAATCATTTGTCCTAAGTGGTCAAAGCAATGGTTTTGAAACCATCATGGATTTGTCATGAGAAATCAAGGATTCGATTGGAATCACGGTTAAATTATTATAATTATCTTGGAGTTATAATCACTTATGTTTAAGATACATGTTATTGTAATTTTGAGATAACTTATTTAAAATAATTAGGCTCTAAAGTTATTATAATTAGTACAAGAGGTTGATCTATCGGTGGTTTGTTCAAAAAATTTTCAAAACGATGATTTAAGTTTTACTAAAAGATTATGAATTTCAATTTATGTTAATCAACTATTTAACTTGACATTTAAATATTGTAAGATAATAAGATTTGGTAATCATCTCCCGAATAAGTTAAAATATGTTTAAGAAGAGAGGAAAACATGTCTGCTTGATTTAGGTTGTTCATGCATTTTACCAATATATAGAATCATTTGTTGTCACAAAATTTTTTTTACGTGCAAGTAGATAAATTTCTCTAGCAAGATAGTTTTGATGCTCCATGCAATGTGGAATAAGCCACGTGGCTCCCCACAAAAACAAGAATCTTCTTCTTCTTATTCTTGAATGAACAAAAGAAAAGAAAATGGAAAGTAATTTCAGTCCAAAAGAGAAACGCCATGATGATATTTATTGGGTCAACTTCAAATCACCACCGCCCATGGTGCAGATTCCTAACTTAAACAACAACAACAATAATAATAATAATAATAATAATAATATATTTTTCTCGTGTAATTCCATTCGGTAAAAGTTAAAATTAAAATGGAAGCACATCTGTCAAAGAAAACAACAACCAAAACAAAGGAGCTGTCTCTGTTTTTGTTTGCAGAAAAAACAGCAACAAAACGGCATGGATCAAAGAGCTTTCTAGACATTAGGGAGGGCTCGTTTTAAAGCCGAGGATTTAAAATTAAAACAAACCTTGCTGTTTTTTTTATAGAATTTTTTTACCAACATGTTTTTATTGGTTAAATTAAATATATATATATATATATATATATACTTTTTTATTTTTCCAAAATATCACTGACATCCCCACACAGATTTTAGCTTTGACACCCCCAAAGCAAAGCCCACACCTAAAAAGCTGGAAAAAGCTACTTACGTCCAAATTACCCCTTTGACCTTTCCCATCAGAAAATGTTTACTGTGTTCAGTGGATTTATTTTGATCAGGGGTGTAAGGTAAATAAAAAGACAAAAATTTAGGTGAAAAAGTAAATAATACAAAATGTAGTTTAAATTATCCAACATAAATAGACATAAACAAAATTGAAAAAAATAGAAATAAAAACTTAAATTATGCTTTGATCTAAACATTTTTCAAATAAAAAATATCAGAATATGCTAAAAGAATGATCCTCGGATATAGAACGAAATTAACATTTTTAAGGGTATTTAAATATGGAAAAAAAAAATGATTAACATGAAGATAAAAATTAAGGAAAGAATGAGGAGTAAAGAAAATGACAAGAAGTTTGAGAAAATTATTAAAAAAAAAAGATTTTCAATAACCTAAAAGTATTGTTTTATAATCACTCTCATTGACCCAATTACTCCCTTAAGAGTAAATTAAAAAAGAAAAAAAAAATGCTGAAGAGAAAATCAGAGCACTTACTGATCAAGGTTAACAACTTTTTCTCCTCCATTTTGACCAAGAGGTTGAGTTGCAGGAGCTGCTGCTGAAGGAGTTGACAAAGAAGGGAAGGACAAAAATGTCATTTGGGCAACATTAGCCCCATTTTGAACCATCGTTGAAGCTTTACCATTCTGATTTATAGCTCTTAGAATCAAACTCACATTCAAAGCCATAGAAAGCACCAAGAAATGCTTAAGTGAAATGGCTTTCATTATTCCAGCCATTTCTTTACAAAAGCAGAAACAGAGCTAAAAGAACAAAAAAAAAAAAAGAAAAAAGAAGGGATAGTTTTTTCTGAACGAGTTTTTATCGCTGAGAGTATGAATTATTTAAGCAAAATCAGGCAAATAAATAGAAAAGGAAGGAAAATGAAAAAAACTAAAAAATAAGAAAATTCCAAATGCCAGATAGATGGTATTATGAATTTAAGTTTTCAAGGCATGCAGAATCCAAAATTTGTGAGCGTTTTTTCATGTACATGCACGGAGGAAATCATAACAAAAAGTCAAGACGATTTTGAAGCGTTTCAGTTACAAAAAAAGTAACAAACCCAGAAAAAAGAGTCGAAAATTGTGAAATATTTTGGAGGGGAAATTTAAACAAAATTATTTTTTTCCCAAAAACAGAAAAAGAAAATTGATTAGCTTAGATGGAAAGTCAAAAAGGGAAAATAAAAAAAAAAAGATTAAAATTAAAAAAGTATCAAATATTACTGCGATTATTCGCCATTTTTGGAGCTTGGAAAGATGAGAGAGAAATAAAGAAAGAACAGAGAATGAAAAATTAAAAAAAGAGTGAAAAGGAAGATGAACAGTCTCGAAAACGCACCCGATAAGAGATTTCTTTTTTCCTCAAGAATCAAGAAATTCTTTTATAAAAATAAAGAAGAATCAAAAAATTCCACCACGATTTTCCGGGAAAATTTGAAGATTTTCGATGCAAGATCTTAACAAGTAATCTTTCCCACTTTGAAACTATGAGATTCACTGTTCCAACTTCGAATACAAGGACTTATATATTATATATTAGACAGATCATCACCCCACAACAAAAATTTTAAATTAAAAAAAAAAATGGTTGATGAAAAAAAAAGCTGCTCCCTCACTGCCACTACATACTGTGCATTATTTATTTTTAGGTTATTTTTTCCGTTTTAAATTTTTTAAATTACTTTTTTTGTTCTTTAATTTCTTTGATATCAATTTCATTAGTGATGAAATCTTGACGCACTGTTTTGATTATGATATAAAGAAAAAACTAAGAGAGAAATTAGGAGTGACAGTAATTTTGGTGGAGTTTAGATCCCCAACCACGTTGCCTTGCCTGTTACAAAAATTTCCCACATAAAAGGAAAAAATAAAAATTTTCTTTTTCATTTTATGTCTCATTGTGTTGTAATTCCATCCTAGTGAATGAAAACGACCTCGCCAATCTAAATCACCTATCAAAATCCTGTACCAAAACAAAATACATAGGGTGTATTTGGATAAATCTGTGAAGTTATTTGTGAAGATTATTTAAGAAGTTGACTTAACTTTATATTTGGATAACCAAAAAATCTCCATAAAAAATATTTATACAACTTTAACTCTACGTAAAATATCAAGTTGTTAATGTTCGAATTAAACGTTAATTCAAACAGGAATTTCTATTACAATTATTTTTAATTATCAAATTTAAACGAGATTTTTTGTTGCAACCACTTTTTCTATTTTTAAATCATATGACAACCATTTATGATTGATTGAATTGTCGCAAACGCTTATAATTATACCTATCAATCCAAACGACAAATTTTCTTCACAAAATTCTTCTTAACCATTCAAAATCACTCCTTTTTTTTTAATATTAAAAAAATATATTCAGTCCAGACACATATTGAAGTTTATTTACTCTCTATGATCCATATACTCTTTCTTTTTTTGGTTCATTTAAATAATTTTCAAAATAGCTAAATTATTTATATATATGTGTGTGTGTGTGTGTTCATAAATATTTTTTTTTAAAAAATACAATTTGTCCTCTGTTTCCACAATTCTTATATTCGTCCAAATATTATACTCTTTCTTTAAGAAAGTTTGCAATATTATATTTGATTTTTCATAAATAAGGTAAATGTTAGACTGCCGGGATTTTTTTTCAATTTTTTTTTTATTTTTTATATATTTTGAAAAAGGTTTGGATGCGGTCATGGCTGCACCCTTTAAGAGCCAAACACAAACAAAAAAATTTATGAACAAAAAAATATTATTAAAAAAAAAAATTTGTGGCTCTCAAAGAACCACATCAACGGGTGCAACCATGAATTCAGTCATGACTGCACCCAAACTTTTTCCATATTTTTTGAACAAAAAATTTAAAAAAATTAGATTCTTTTAAAAAAATATCTATAAGTTATAATTATAATCTTAATTATCAAATAAATTATTCAATAATATCACAAAATATATATTTATTTGAAAATTAAAATGGTAGAATTAAGGAAAAATATTTTTAAAAAAAGATAAACGGGGCGAGGATCCCGTTCCCGTTTAGCCAACAGGGATTTTTTCTCTCCCCGTTTTCTGTTGGAAAAATGGACATCTCTAAGTTGGTTTCATTAATTTAAACGCTGAACTAGGATCTAATTTTAAAGAATTGATTCAAAATTTTCATTTTTTCAACTTAGTGAAGATTTTTTTTTTTTTTTTTTTTTTTTTTTTTTTTTGAGAAATAGATTAATTATATGATAGTTGATTATTAAAAATTGTGCGATAATTATGTTTGTAACTTTGATATAGAATTACGTTGTTTGAGTAATTTTGAATATAATCGAGTGAAAATAGTTATAAATAATGCTCTAAATTAATTTACTTTTTTTTTTTTTTTATATTAGAAAAGTTTATTTTGTTCTTCAAAAAAAAAGTTTATTTTAATTAATATAATTTAGAATTTTAATTTATATATATATAGTTTTTCTTCTGTTAAAATACCATTTTGGTCTCTCGACTTTGGCCTTTGTTTCATTTTGGTCTCTTAACTTTCAAATGTCCAATTTTAATCATTCGACTTTGTTGTTTGTCCAATTTTAACCTCTCAACTTTGTTGTTTGTCCAAATATAATCCCTAAACTTTTAAATGTTCAAATTTAGTTCTTTGACTTTTAATAATATTCAAATTTAGTACCTTAACTTTAAAAACAAGCCCCCTTGAAATAATTTTTTTGATAAATAAATATTTTCTCACTCCTAAATTATTCTCTCTCCTCCATCTTTCATTCTCCCTCTCAACAAGCTTTCTCTCTTCAACCCACGGGCTTCCTTCTTTTCTTTTCCATTGTTTAATTTTCCTTTCTAGTTCCATTGTCCAAAACCCATACAAATATATAAAGTTCAATTTTGGAGAGGATGAGCAAACTACAATTATGCACTCTGCAGTTTGAAAATAGAAGCCAATTAAAGTAGTTAAATACAAATATATTTGTTAATTAGTTCAATTCGTGAAACTCAAACATAGGTTCCATTTTTTAAGCGATTTGAAGAGAAACTTCTTGTAGCTTGGTTGGTTGAAGAGAGAGAATGAAAGATGGAGGAGAGAAAATAAAATTAGGAGTGAGAAAATATTCATTTATAAAAAAAAAAGTATTTGAAGGAATCATTTTTAAACTATCTTAAAAGTGAATGGACTAAATTTAAACATTTAAAAGTCTAGAGATTAAATTGGGACAAATAACAAAGTCAAGAGACAAAAATTAAATATTTAAAAGTCTAAGAATCAAAATGAAACAAAGATTAAAGTCAAAGGATCAAAATAATATTTTAACTTTTTTCTTATAACAAGTTACTATGTTGGCTGAGATGTGTCAACAAAAATAGTATTATCTGGATTCTATCATAAATTGACTATGTTATAATAATCAACAATTGTGTACTAAAAAAATGAAATAAATAACCAACAACTGTTTAAGAATTTGCTGAAGATCTCAATTAAAAAAAAAAAAAAAAAGTTTGATACATGGTATCTTTTTTCTTTTTTCTTTTTTCTTTTTTCTTTTTTGAGTACGTTTAATACATGGTATCTAGTCATCTATCATAAATTTAAAATTAACGGAACTAAATTAATTTAAATATGGTATAATTATTATATCACTGTATATGTCCAATGCAGCCCGATGTCTATACTGAACTAAAACTAATAATCAAAATCATTTTTAACTTATCAATTTCGCTTCATGGCCAGACAACCTCTTACAACATCATTTTTATTTTAAGATTACACTTTATGACTAATAACCTTTCCCTAACATATAATTATTAAAAATTAAAAATTAATTAAGAGTTCAAATCCAAAGTAAACCATGTTCGATGATATAATTGTTTTATCATTCATATTTCTAAGAATTGTTTTACCTTCACCTAAATGTTCCACCTTTACATCTCCAAAAAAAAAGAAAAAAATATATAGAAAGGATCGACCTTTTAGATGTATAATAAATGATGCACGTGCAATGTTTATTTTTCTTTGATTTAGTTCAATTTCAACATAGAACTCAAATCTATCATCTTCCAATCTATAACATAGAACTCAAATGCATGTTCAGTCGAATTAGTGTATATTTAATGATAAAAAAATCATCGATTCGAATCATCCCACTCCCAATTATTGAAATCTCAAAAAAAAAAAACATAAAACTCAAATCTATAATCTTTAGTTTCGACTCATGAGTTAGTCATATTAAAGGATGTTATTGATAGATTAATAAAATAAGTGGTGTTTAAGTTGAATTTCTCAATTGAATAATATTTTAGTGTAAAATTTGAATTTATAATGAGATGTAGATATTCAAACTCATGTTTTGTTTGTTTTAAATTACAAATTTCTATCTTTGTTAATTCATTTTATCCCAGTTAAACTATACATTTATGAGACCAGTTTGGGTGCAGCCTAAGCTGCACCCTTGAGGTGATGTCAGGAAGAAAAAAAACATTAAAAAATAAAATGGAACACTTTAAAAAAAAAAAAAAAAAAAATTGAGATATGTGGCTCCAAAGGAGCCACATCAGGGACAGCCAGTTTTTGGGTGCAGCCTGGTCTCTCATTTATTGGCTACAAACTTATCCAACATATAAATATAATAAAAATAAAAATAAAAATCTTTCACCGAATATTTCCACTCATGAGTATTATAATACAATTTTGACTTCACTAAAATAAGATTAAAGCAATAATAATAATAATCCAATTTTAGTCAAACTACACACTGGATTTTTAATTGTTACCATCTTTGTCATTTTTCAAAGAGTACAAAAAAAAAGAAGCCACGTCATCTCTCTTCGTTAAACAGACACGTAATTGGGTAATCGCTACTTTTTTTTAAAGGATAAACACGTAATTAATTAAACCAACTAAAATAGACAACAACTAGTGGAATTACTGATGTAATATTCCTTAATTGCCTTCCGCCACGACTGGGATTAACTTTATTTGACATCTTTACCCTTTAACTTAGTTGCTTAATTATGATGGTAGGGTAAAATTGTTAGATCTATACTCTAAATCAGATTGCAAATGATAGATCTAAATCAAAATTAAACCAAATACCAAACAGAGATAAATTGAAACAAATAAAGAATGATAAAAGAGAAGAGACACAAAGCACACCGAATTTAAGTGGTTCGGGAACGTCCCTACTCCACTGCTGTGAATCGATTGAGCTTGATCGATTCACCCACAAATGCCATTGCCATAAATTTGTACAAGGGCTCTCAAAAGTGACTAGGGTTTTTAAATTCTCTCTCAAGAAAGAAGATAACTCAAATGTGCTTTATATAGAGCACATGTTTACACAACTCACATGGTTAGTTAACTAACCTCAAATATTAACCCAAGTTACAAGTAACTCACCAAATACCCTAATGATGTGTAATTCACCTAATAACATCATCTTAATATGTAATTTTTACCTCACATCATTAGCAACAATGTATTATAAACTACATATATATTATTAATCCTAGAGAGAGAACAACACCATCATTAGATATATATTCTTTTTTTCTCACCTTTGCATTGCATCTTTAACAACTTTGTTTAATCGGTTGACATCTAAGTTTGGTCGGGAATCAATGATGAATTTGTATTGTTATATATGAGTTGGGGTGATTCTAAACCAAATACATTTTAATGCTAAAATAGTATCAAATTTAAAATACTTAAAAAATAGTAGGCAAATATTTTATGCAACACTATTGAAAAAAGGTAAATTCGAACTTGTAATCGCATATTTACTAGGTTATAGAACATGACGTTAAAATTCTACTTTTATTAACAAATATTTTATGCAATAATTAAAGATAATGAATAGTAAGCAAGTATAATAGACGTACATTTCTATTTATAGAGTGATAGTATTTTTAAAATTATTAAGAAACCGTCTTCTCATATAAATGAGTATCATAATTGTATAGTGATTATGGCAACATAATATAAAATATCAAAAGTGAACCATTATTCATTTAGCCTCTCATTCAAATCGAATTTGTCTAATGAATACTATAATTGTGTCGTAATTCTTGCAACACATTAAGTATGAACTATTACCCAGTTATGACTGACACGTGGTTTGGCCTCGCAATATTTGGTTGATTTTAGAATGGCCTCGTAGTTGCTTGCTTCATTGTTATGTCTTAACTCTCAATTAATTGGATAATTATTATTTGTATTGTTCTAGATGAACTGGGAGTGGTTCTAAGTAGGAGTGTACAAAAAAAAAAAAAAATTAAGCTCAGATTATTTAATTCAAATTGTAAGAGTTGTGTTAAATTATAATTTTCGTTGGGTTAAGGTCGATTTTTTATAGGCTACTTTTGACTCATTCAATCCAACTTAATCGAAGTAAGAATAATATTATTGAGGTAACATACGTTAGTGAGATATGTAACTTTGATATAATTTTTTTTAAGAAAAATATTTATAATCTATGATTTGAGTCTTAGAGAGGAAAAAAGAGATTAATACAACCCGAGTAACAAACCCAAAAATTTATGGGTTGGGTTGAGTTTGCTTTAATTGGACATGTTTGCAAATTAACCAATCTAAAAATTTAGGTTGGTCCAAAAACTTTCTCTAATACAACTCAACTCGAACTATGTATGTCTTTAAGTTCTAAACCAACTATATTATAAAGCTCAAGATGATCTCGATTTAAAGAATACTTAAAAAAAAAAAAGGTACATGAGTATATTAGGCAAGATTTAAAAATAAATTTTAAACCACTATTTAAAGATACTTAAAGAATAGATGTACATTTATAATTATAGAGCGTAATATTTATAGAATGTTTAGAAAGCTTATATAACCGGAAGTGTTAATGACCTAGTAAATTCATTATTTGGTAGTAATCCACATCAACACTACGGTCACAAACGGCTCTCAAAATTATTTGAGAGCAGTATTGCTACATAAATTGTCTAACGGATGAATAATACGTGGGTTGGTCTCACAATACTTGGTTGACTTCTGAATGGCCTCGTGGTTGCTTGGTTCATACCTTCCTAAATCTCAAGGAATTTGTATTGTTGCAAGTGAGTTAGCTGGGGTGGTTCTAAGCCAAATCCATTATAATGCTTAAGATAGTTTCAATATAAAAAAATACTATGAAAATCGTAGTTTATTTTTGTTAAATTTTTTATAAAGCAAAACTTACAAAAATTTGGTAAGTATGATATGTATATTTATCACTACATGAGTCATATTTTTGACTAATCGAAAAAAAAATTGTTAGATAGAAGGATAACATCTTTAAAAATAAATAAATAAAAAGATATAATTGATGAGATACTTAAATTGTATACATATCATACTTTGCTAAATTTTGCTCTTTCTTATATCTATTGAAAATAAAAATAGTGTAGTACCATTTATATTAACATCTTCTTTCTCTATTGGTACGATGAAAAGATCGGTACTTGATGAAAGTTACCAAACCGGTAACTATTTGTGAATGGTTGAGACATTTATTGGTATACGATAGATATACCAATAGTGAAGTGATTTACCTATTCCATCAAAATTTAAAATTTTTAAGAATAAATTGTATTAGATACTTATGCTGTGGCCGTTTTAAAATTGAGAATTTAGGGCTTGTTTGGCTTGGGTGGGAAGGGAAAGGAAAGGAAAGGAAGGGAAAGGAAGGAAAATGAGAGTAAATTGGTGTTTGGTGAGATGAGAAAAAAGTTGATGTGATAGTTAATTGGTGTTTGGTGGG
>JBBMKA010000009.1:14524653-14551694 GCA_037833695.1 Sechiopsis laciniata | reverse complement strand
TCTTATATACACAAACCTTCTCTCAACTTACTCCTAATATCAAGCAACAATTATGCCAAATTAAGGAATATACACAAAAAACTCTTAACAAGCTCTAACAAAGTTTACAACAGATTATTAACATACTAACAAACTCTAACAATACGTGTGATTTTCATAGATAAAATTTGCTTTCTTAGTTCATAAAATTTGATTTATACATTTTGGATTAACAATTGTAGGTTTGATTATCACCATATTTGTTAGTAAAAGAGAGATAAATTAATCTTCATAAACTTAATTAGATACTTATTCATCGCTTGCATGCATCATAAAAGAGGTTAACATTATTTGAGACTACATTATCTGTCACTAAAAGTTGTAATCGTATAAATAAAATATTGTTTCATTTTCGAACTAGAACATAATAAGATTATTACTCATCTATTTTTTAATGAAGAACTTCATCTTATGGCATATTTACTCTTAGTTTGTCATTTTCGCGTGTAATATCATAACTTTATTGTATGGGTACACGTGTGTAATTTAAGCATGTATAAAGGATAATCATATTTTAATGTTATATTATCTTATGATAAATTTCTATAATTTCTTAAAATTATATTTGTATCAAATACTAGATCATCATTTATATCCTAACAAGAAAATAACATTTGTAAATTAAGAAGTGATTTTTTTTTTTAGTAGAGTAGCTCGACATCAATGTCCTCAATTCCCTATCCCATTGTTTGCTAAAAAAAAGTGACTTTTTATGGTACTTTTATTTTTATTATTTTATGACAAACCCTACATAGAGGGTGCAAATGCTTTCAAATAATATGAGAGCTGAATATCGATTTTCGGGCTCGAACTCGTAACTATGGAGTTGAATTGGATTAATGCCAAATAAGGTACTCTCGGTAAATTTATTGTATTTTTTAGCTTTAAAAGACTTTATTGATCTCTAAATCATTTCATGATGATTAAAAGTACACGGTTTGATATTATATCTAAAAAACACTACAATTTCTTTTTAAACTAAAAAACATTGCACATTTATTCTTAAAATTTAAAAATGGTGTTTAATTTTTTTTTTTTTTTTTTTTTTTTTGTTGAGAAAATATAACGATTTATTTTGTTTCATACTAATAAAATTTTATCTACCTCAAAAAACCTTAATTTTTATCTATTTTATCTTTGGCCACTAATATTTTTTTAGTACAACAAAAGTGATATATGAGAAATGTGAACATGACTTCAAAAATAAAGTTTTCAAACTTCTTATCTTTCAATTTTAGTTGGTAACTAATAGTTAAGTATTTTAAATAAGTTTTATTTTTTTTTTCTTGAATTCAAATAAGTTTTATTTGTAAGAGTAAAAGACTATTCCCATAAATGAGTATTAGTCTATTACTAAGAAAAATTCTCAAAAAAATAATTGGTAGCATGTTAACTTATTTGATTGCTTATAATTTTATTGAAGTGCAATTAAAAATTTAATCCTAAAAATTAATATTTATTTCTTATGCTATTTTAGAGTACACCATTTATATATGATTTGTAGTCTCCTCACCAATTTAAATTACAAAATAATAATAATAATAATAATAAATAAAATAAATAAAACTCAAGAGACTACTTAATATAGAATTTGTTTCAATTTTTTTTTTTAATCAATTTGTTTCAAGTTAAAATATGTTTAATTTTAAAGTTCCTATAATTAAATTAATTAATAATTATTGATGCTTAAGATTATTTTTTAATCATATTTATATCTCTTCAACATGTTTTGTCCTTGAACTTTTTTTTTTTTTTTTATTCGATAATTATTTAAATTAATTTATGTATATTTCAACTAATATCACGAGATATATAAATTTAATCTATCATTTTTTTTTTTAACTTTTTAGAGTTTTCTTGACTACTATACTCTTTTTAAGATTCACAATGGTCGGTTATGTTTCAAATATAATTATGATTTAAAAAAAGAAAAAACAAATTATGAACTATTTCTTTTTTTTTTTTTTTCTAATTATGAACTATTTCTAAATTGGGTGTCTCATTTTTTATAATATCAACCGAGTGTCACATCTATGTTTGATATGATAAACAAATTTCATTGCCCTTTTTTTTCTTTTTAATAATATCAAACAAATAACAATATTTTCCAGCAGTACAGCAAATTTACAAAAACACGAAAAACAAAATCAAATTAATCCCAACATTACAAAAATAAAATCCCCATTTTTTTAATTATTTATTTTAAATATTCCCAGTTCATCTGGATCATCAGTATCATCAGTTCTTCCGATTGAACCCTAATCTTTACGATTGCAAAAGCTCTTCCAAAATTTCATTATCCAAATACTCAAATTCTATCACTTCGTTCGATCGACAGCTCCCACTGCCGCCGGAGTAATCGCCGGAGTAAGAGATCGACGCCGCCGATGAAGCAGGCGCCGCCATTGAAGAACCATACGCCGCCGCCGCTAAATTAGGGTTTCCACTATGATACTCATTCGGAAAATTCAGAATCGCTAAATGCCCTCTGAACGCATACGCCGCTTGGTCGTATGCCCTAGCTGCTTCCTCCGCCGTTTCGAATGTCCCTAGCCACAGCCGAGCGCCGTTCCTCGACGGATCTCGAATCTCCGCCGCGAATTTCCCCCATGGCCGCCGCCGTATCCCTCGGTAACGGTTTTCGTTTGTCGATCTCTTTCCTTCGTTTCCTGTTCTTTTTCCTTCCATTTTTGCGATTTTGGTTTTAATTATTACTTTGTAAAACAGAGCACTGAAGCAGGGGATAGATTTTGATTTCGAAATTGGAGGCCAAAAATTGGAGGCAAAATTGGAGAACGGCTAACGAGGTAAGGGAAATCTGTTGTATTTATATTTATATCCGAATTTAATATACTAGAAACCAAGTCAGCCATGTTTGAAGGTTGAATTTGTCGTATTTTGAGAGGGAAGTTTCTAGGAAGATGAATTGATTGATTCGTATAATTGAAGTGAATTGATTTCCAGCCGTCAGGGATGAAATCTGCAGGGTTTTTTTTGTTTTAGCTCTCTATGATTTGATTATTTTAATGAAAAAGTTTAGAGTTGCCTTTTGGCTTTGTGATGATGAATCTTTTTAAGATTTAAGTTTAACACCTATAGTTTATAGAAAATTAGAGTTTAGTTCTCATAATTTCAAAAATTAGAATTTAGTGGTATGATTTGAAAAAAATATGAAACTCACTTAACTCATAATTTTATTATTGAAACTTGAATAATTGATTTCGAGTTTTTATTTGTAATTCGTTAATAACTATTTTTTAGATTTGATCAAATAGTTTTTATCAAATCATAGGGACTTAATTTTAAATTTTAATCCACATGGACTAAATTCTATATTTCTTCCAACCATAGAGCTATATTCTAATTTTAATCAAACTGACTAAATTCTAACTTTTTTCAAACTATAAAGACTAAATTTATATTTTACCCACCTTTTTATAAACTAATCGTAAGACAGATGCATGCATGATGGAGCTCTGTTGTCTTTAGATGGGGGCTATGAATATATATTCAAACAACTTTTGTGTTGTTGTTTTCCTTATCCAAATTGATACACACACTCTGTTTCTCTTTCTTGCTCGATTGTTGGGAAGAGAGCTTTGACCTGCTGTTGGCAAGTTGTTGAATTGAATGAGGCTTTTTTTAATTGTTTTGTCTCACTAGGAAAGGTAAAAAAGACAAGATCTGGGAAGATCTAAGAACGTTTATAGGGTATTAATATTATATTATGCACAAAAGATGACTAAATATGATCAGAGATAGCATCATGCTGATGCTCTAAGAGACCTGAAAATTCGAGTTCTATAGAAAATAGAGAAAAGGGGGGAGGATTTTGAAGTTGAGGAAACCTGATGGTATTAGCCTGAGGAACTTTGATGTTCAAGTTAGAAACTATGTAGAGGGAGTGAAGATTGTGTTCTCTTTCCCTTTATTTTCATGAGTATCGAGACCTGCACACACTTTGACTATTCTTATAACATAATTGTCTAAATCAACTACGTTTAATTGTTAAGATATCTCGTAAGAAATTAATTCTTAAGTCGATAACTAGTATGGATTGAATCCATGCTTCTTAACACCTTATGATTTACAAGATTCTTATTTGACCACTAAGTTAATTCAGGATTGTTTTTAGTTGTTCTATAGGATTGGTTGTTATTATCTGGTAGGTAGCTTGAGCACATGTTGCAGTTATCTAGTTGGTAGCTGGAGATGTTCAGGTCTAGGGAGAGTGTTAACTCTGTGAAAAGTTTGTTTCATGAGACTTTATGTGCATAGCTGGTTGGCACTGCACAGTTGAAGGTTGGTATATGGGGTATGAGTTTTGTTAGAATATGCACAAGGTTGGTTGGTATTGAGATTAAATAATCTAATCGATGAAATCGAAACTTAGGAGGTGTCGATTGGAAAAACAAATGCAAGAATTGGTTCGCTCAGATTTGATTGGACTTAATATTATTCAATTAACAATATTAGGCAACGATAAGCCGTGGGGCTTGGCCTTGAGGTGGACAAGTTGACCAAGTTTTTTTTAATATATATACATATATATTAGTGATTGTTTAGATTAATTTGCATGCATCTTCATTATAGTTACGAGACATATCGTCTGACTTTGCAATTTTTAGATGTCAAAAAAATTCATTAATTTTTAGGTATGCAATTACCTCTTACTGACCTGCTATGATGATTAATTTGACTATGTCATAATTTGGTTGAATTGTATGCAAAGGCTTCGTGCATGTGCATTATTGAGCTAAGTCAAGTTGCTTGACTGTTGATGTGTTTGAGATGGCGTCATAATTATTTGTGGGTCCAAAACTTTGTCGGGATAAGTTTACTTCATAAATTTTGAACTAAAATTTCTGAATTTCGTGAATCAAAATTGGGAAAAAAATCTAAAAATATAGCTCCTAAAATAAATAAATATAATATAATATATTTAAATCAAGAAACATTTTAAAGGTTAGCAAAATAAGTTACTTAAATCTGAGTGTGTTTCGGTTTCAAAAAAAAAAAAAAAAAAAAAAAAAAAAAAAAAAAAAAGAAGAAGAAGAAGAAATCCGCGAAACATCGATGGCGAGAGAGTTGGGTTCCGATGAATTGCAGGACAGTGATTGCTCGTTCGTTTGGGACGAGAAATCTCAGCTTTACTTCCATTCCAGGTTTCTTTTTAACTATTCTCGAATTTATTGATTTCGTTGTCGGATTTCATACGGCCTAATCAGCCAAAATCTTCGGAACAATCTTTTGGAAAAGGAAATTTGCTATCTCTGAAGTTGCAGGTGATTTGAACGAAACTTTTCAAGATATACGATCGAAATGAACATTTTAAGATAGATTTATGAAAAATATTCAATTCATGAGTAATCCTGTTCTTTAACTTGAAATCACAGTTAATTCTTAGTAAGTTTGTTGATTTTCTTGTTTAATAGATTCCGATTTCATGTACTGACTCAAAACGTTATCATATATATAATTTTAGATGCTAAGTGTGCTAGTACCTTCACACATTTTCTTCGTATTGTTTTAGTCTGTAATTTATTGATCTTCCTAGAAGAATGTGGCCGAATTTCAATAATTCTGCTTCTAAGTTGCTATTTCAAGTACATTTTCTACTGCAAATTGTTAATCACTTAGCGTTTCTTCCAGCAGTAGTGGATTTTATCACGATCCTGTTGCCGGATGGTACTATAGCAGTCGAGATGGTTGTTATTACAAATTTGAAAATGGAAGCTATGTTCTTCTTCAGTCGAACAAGGTACCCTCACTTGATTGTTTGTATGATGATACATCTCACCTTTCATAATCACTATGGTTTTCTTTCGTTTTGATTTGATAACACTCTGATTAATTCCTTGCTTTTTGGACATTTTAGCCTGATGAAGAATGCAAGGCGGGTTCTGATAATCCTGTTAATAGTGAACCATGTAGGCAAGTGTGTAATATCGGCAGTGCGGATCACTCGTCATTTGAGGTCAGTGAACTTGATACATCTAAATGCAGAGGCAGTGAAGGAGACGGACTAGCATTAGGTTAGTTCTCAATATGTGTAAACGTTCTTCAGCCAATTATGCTGCAGCTGCTTGTTTTCAATTCGATATCATGTTTTTCCTTTGAAAAATAACTGCCCGTTCTTTTATTATTCTGGCTGAAAACATAAACATAAACATGATTGAAGTTTTAAGTGAAGTTTCATATGCCTGCCTTGTTTTCGGTCGGTGTCGTGTATGCTTTAGATGATCGTTTAGATCTACTTCTTAGATTGATTCATCCGGATATTAGTTTTCAAATGTGAATTGTTTAATATTTTCGTTAAGCTAGATGATTGGATCAGACTTTTCCTTTGTTTAATCTTGGACATATTGTGTGTTTAAGTTATATGTTGAGGCATGATAGATCTCTTAATTTTGATTGTTGAATCCAAATCACTAGTGTGCCAATAGGAAGATATTTATAAGTTCTTATAAACACCACTATGCCTACTGCAACATTTCTCTAGTTGGTTGTGAATTCACATTTGACAGCCCTCACTAAATGGATTAAGGATAATTATAAGTTAAAACATACAATGAGGAAGATTGATTTATTTTTATTAGTTTGCGATGCATGCTGTCTTTAGAATTAGTACTTAACTTCCGATTAACGTTTTATGTATTTTTTATTTTAACAGGAAAAATAGAGGAAGGCATTAATGAGCATGAGAATCCTCCCACATCTTTGTGGTATACTACATTTGGATCGAATGTTTAATTTAATTTGTAACTGTTAATGGTTCTCTTTCATATACACTTTCATCTTTTTAGGTTAGAAGATACGCTTATTGATCTTTTTTTGTCCGGTTATTCCAATTCAGAAGTCGTAGCCAACAATGACTGCATGTCACCTACGCCTTCAACGATTAATGAGGCTAATAACTTTCTTTCATCAAGTGATGGTGTTTTCAAACTCCTCTAAAAGTTGAGAGAAGGCAATTTCGTTGCTATTATGAAATCAAATTGACTCTGGTTGTGGTTCAGGCTATGATGATGCTCAGAGGATTGAAGGTGAAATGCCCCTGAATGAAAACCATGCATTATTGAATTCTAGCGGAGGAGTATTAGATGGAGCAGGTAATGTGACTTCGCTTGTTGAGTAGGTAATTTGATTACAATTGTGAATCTGAAATGACTTTTGCTGTGGTTTAGGCTATGATGATACTCAGAAGATGGATGGTGAATGGTTTCAAGACGTAAATCTGAATCCAAGGGAAACTGTGTTAGATGGAGGTAATATGACTACTAATTGGCAACCTGATCTCAAATTTGGGGTCAGTTATTGTTGATTTTAAGTATACTAATTGGGGTATTTTTCTTTTAATTGTAAATTATATTTAAAAAATTGGCAAGTTTGTTCATGTTTTAAATGCTACAATCATTTACTAAGTCTAAAAAAAGTATGCAGTAATTCATGATGCACTTCATTACAAGTACATTTTGAAAGTAGAAAAAAGTACGTAAAAATATTCATGAATGATCCTTTTTTTTCCGTCCATAAGTCTATATTATAGATATATAAACATATATATATCTCGTCTATTCTATTACTAATTATCATGCCTTCTGAAATCTAGCTACTTGATTGTACTTATGTAATCTCTTGCAAGACTTGTAGAGAAATTAAAAAATATTCGGGTCCACTATATATTAACATTGAATATCTCATCCATGTTAAAAGTTTTTTTTTGGCTGCTTTGAAGGTGTTTCCACGGAGGAGGATAACTGGAAAGCTCAGTATGGTCAGGTCACAGATTATGGGGAAGAAACAATTCCCAAACTCTCTGTTGTGGACATCTGGGACTGGTCGACAGTCTCGGAGTCCAGGACAGGTGGAAAGGGGATGGTTACGAGGTTGGTTGGGAGACTGGTGAGGAAGTCTGCGAAGCTTCATCCTTCGGTTTCTTCAAATGGGGGTCTTCTTAAAACAGCTCCAATATGTGAAGTGCATTTAGATTTGGTACGAGTTGCAACAGGTGAGAGATGCCCTGGCTCATCATTGCTAAATCCTCAGTCAATTCTTTATTAGTTATTTTTTTCTTACCATGTTGACATTTATTTCAGGTAAAATCTATAAGTTACACAGTCCTAGTAAGAAGTATTTGGCGTCCATGACAACTTTTGATTCATCCAACCCTACAAAAGACTGGGGCTTCCCTGATTTATTAGATAGGCCAACTGATCTTACTAATAACGAAACAAGAGTGACGTCCGTAGCTAACCTCTCTGCGGCAGAAACGGTGAACTTTTTAATACGGATCAAGTCAATGTCTCCATTTTGTTATCTCAGATTCAAAACTCATGCTAAGAAGTTGAAAGCAAATCATTTTTTTTCTTCATATTAATGCACTATCGTTCTGTACAACCTCAGTGTTCAAGCCAAAATCAATATAGAGATAGAGCTTCGGAGAGGAGAATCCTTCATGGTGGTTTCGGGATAGGTCCGGGACAGAAGAATTCAGCTCTTGATCATGATGATCTAACATCGTCACCCCGTTCTGGCTGTTCGGAGAGGACTGCAGCTGAAGCCTTGAATATTTCATTTGGAGCTGGCAGTTATGCACGAAAAATCTTAAAAAGCATGGGGTGGAAAGAGGTACATCAAATCTTATCCTTGACACTTTATTTGAAGTTGACTTCAAATGATTCCCGAACCTAAATAACTCGAAACAATTTACGAGTAGCTTATTTTTTTTTTTCGTAAAAGGGGGAGGGTCTTGGCAACAGCAAGAAGGGCATGGTAGAACCACTTCAAGCTGTTGGGAATATTGGAAATGCTGGATTAGGATGGCCTCATGGGATAAAAAAAACTCAACATTAAGTAACGACTATGATCCTTCTATGTTTGTACAAAGGTGATAATCTAAGGAGCTTCGGAATTGGATGGTAAGTCTCATTTATCCTACTTTAAATTATATCGATTTAAAAATCATTTTGGTTTCTATATTTTTCATATAAGTGGCATGCTAATGTGGCAATTATGTGGCTTAAATGATTTGAGTTTTCCAAAAATTACTTTAGGGTTAAAACCATTTCATCCTAAACTTAGTCAGTTTGTTAAAAAAAAAAAAATTGGGACCATGAAGTTTTATCACGTTTTCCTCTTTCGTTTGAGGAGAAGGTTTTGTTGAAGGTAAATTATATGGGTTTTTTTTTTTACTACTTTACTTTTCTTCTTTAGTAAGGTATCCATGGTAAATATGACTTTCAGATTCAATTTCACGATTAGAAGAGAGTGAAAGTAGGTCAAAATTAGGGCATCTTGTCTATATAAAACAACCAATTTGAAGATTTTTTATATGAAGAAAGAACATTTATGTACCTAATGTCAAAAAAATTTGAGAAATGCCAACAAATTAACATGTATCATTAACAAATTAACTTTATAAGATAAAACTCATCTTATGTGGTTTCAAAAGACAAAACTCATGTTAAATTTTAGATCTTAAAATGATTTCCATACCATAAAATTGATTTTAAATAATCAGTACCTTTAAGTTTTCATTTTAAAAAAATGTGATGTTTCTTACCATTTAAAAAACACCCCAATATATAAACTAATAGAAATTATAGACATTTAAAAAAAAGTATTGTAAATATAACAATTCCCAAAAATTTTGAAATTAAGCCAATCAAAACATGTTCAACAAATGGCAATACATAATGTATGATTAATAATTGAGAGGTTAGAATATTTCTATCTCAAATGTTGTTGAATTAACAAAAAACAATAAATAAATGCATGTAAATCCATCCCACCAAACGTGATTTTATCTCCTCCAAACCTTGAATTCCACATATACAAAACACCCCCTAATTTTTGTACTAAAAATAGCATCCAAAGATCATAAATGAAAACAGTACTAACCATACAAATTTTAGGGGTTACATGAATATGGGTTTTTGAGGGAAGAAGAGGAAGGAGAATAATCCCTCTTTCTATCCTCTCTTTCGAACCTCTCTTTACATCATCTCAATGCAACCCCTTTTTCAATCCTCTCGTTCAAACCTCTCATCCAACCTCTCATTCAAACTCTTCATTTCAATCATTCTTTTAAATATTTTATTTATAAATATGGGTCATTTATTATTATAGTTTTTTATAAAATTAATAAATAAAAATAACTGTCCTAAAAAAATGAATAATAATAACTTGTTAACTTTAAAAAAAACATTTATAAATTATTGGTATTTTGTAGATTTAATTTTGTCAAGGAAATAAATTTACCATTTATATTATATAAAATAATATAAGTTTGCAATTTTTTTTAAAAATTAAATCAATAAAATAAAAAGATTCTATACAAGAGTGTTTTAAAAACAACTCATCTATATAATAAGTATATCTCAATTTTCATATTGAATGTATTTAAAAAGTAATAAATAAAATAGAAAGAACAAATAAAATAAAGGAAGAAAAAATCGTAAGATTAATATAAATAATAAAATAACTGTATATAAAGAATTAAAAAATAATGAAAAAGTAAGGTAAACAAATGTATTAAAAATATATAAAATTAAATGAACAAAAATATCAAAAGTTAACAAGATAAAAATGTATAAGAAATAACATCTCCAAAAAAAAAGTATAAGGAACAAAAAATGAAAAGTGAATAAAATTAAGAGAAAACATAGGTTAACACGAAAATAAAATAAAATAATGTTAGCTATATATTGAAATTGAACTTGGACAATGAAAATTTGAGGACCAAAATTTAATCACACTAACTCATTTCATAAATTTTTTACTAGCATATTAAGATGCCAATTAATAGATAAATATTTCATTTCTAGAACAAACCAAAATTATTTTATGATAAAAAATTAATATGAATAAATTAGTTAATGAATAATTACATATGAATATTATTTAGGTTTTTTTTTTAGAAATAGGCTAAATTGGGAAAGTATTTACAATACTAGACATAAAAAAAATAGCAATCATAGTTATAGGTTTTTTATAATATTGTATTAATAATAAATAATACTGTATTAATGATAAAATAATAATATCATATAATGAGCATTAATAATACCGTATTTTTTATATGCAAATATTTCAAATTTGACTAGATTTATAATTATTTTGTTAGAATAGATTATCTATTACAATTTCCATATTAGTTATATTAATATGTAACATAATTATAGTTATGATAATAATTTTGTTAAAGTTATTAGTGAAATTAATATATAAATTGTTTTTTTTTTAAAAAAAATTATAAATTCTATGAGAAAAAGTTAATTATTGTATTAATTAAAAAAAACATCAATCTTAAATATTAATTTTACAAAAAAAAAAATCTTACCTTCCTTTCAAACAACCATATTCAAACAGAGTTTTCAATAATCTCTCCTGCAAACATCTATATTCAAATAAGGTTTTCTGCAACCTCTCCTACAAACATCCATATTCAAATAAGGTTTTCTTGCAACCTCTCCTATAAACATCCATATTCAAACAAAGTTTTTGTGCAATCTCTTCTACAAACATCCATATTCAAACAAAGTTTTCCTGCAACCTCTTTCCTCTTCCTCTCCACTTCCCCCAAACCAAAGAGCTATCAATACTTAATCCATCGGAGAAAACCAGTAAAACGACTGAGAAGAAAAAACACGTCCTAAAAAATAATAATGAGTTTCCTTATTAGAAAAACTATTTTTTTCATCTATACAAAAAAAACAAAACAAAAGAAGAGAAACAAAGAAAAACCTGCAATCTAAACCCTTTACTAGCCCCTTAAATTCATGCAATACGATGAACAAGAAAATACAATTTCACACAACTCAACAACATGAAATTATATACTACTATCTAATTAAAATGTCTTAGTGTTCGAAACTGTCCAAAATTTACATCATGATACTTCCAGCTTAACAGGCAATCCACGCGAAGATTATCATTACAAGATTAATTTAGCAAATGAAGTGTAGATTGTACTTGACATTGCAGAAATCAATTTTGCTAGTCTTCATCATCCGGTACATAGTCTGGATTGTCGGCATCGTCGTCGTCGTTGTTTTCGTCAACGTAATCATCTTCGCCATAATCTTCATGGTCAATGAAGTTATAATCCTCATCTTTTTGAGGTACGTGATCTTAAACGCCTCCTTCATCTAAATTTTGTGCATGAACGACTACTACAACTTGTTGCAGAGATTTTACGTGTTTCCCGATCGTCTCAAGAACTTCCAAGAAGGGTGAAAACTCTCGAACTACTGAGTTAATGTCAAAACTCAGAATGTCATTAATGGCTCGCCAGGATCTTGAAAATGTACCCCCCATTGAGGTTGAAGCTCTGAAGAAATGTAATAATAAAAACTATGAAAAAGATATCGAGATTTTGATTTATGTAAATTGAACAAACAAAACAACGAACCTAATTATCAATACGAAGTTGGATCTTGAAACAAAAACGTGATGATCTGAACAATCGAATGAGGAAGTATGAACGTAAGCCTTACAAATTTCCAGCGCACAAAGATTTCAGCCTCTGTATTTTTTAGTTTGTAAGGGCAGCTTACCTTTTGAAATGTCTTTTTAAATAGGCGCAACATGAAATGGGCCAGAGCCCAACCATTATTACATTTCTTCAGAGCTTCAACCTGAATGGGGGTACATTTTCAAGATCCTGGCGAGCCATTAATGACATTCTGAGTTTTGACATTAACTCAGTAGTTCGAGAGTTTTCACCCTTCTTGGAAGTTCTTGAGACGATCGGGAAACACGTAAAATCTCTGCAACAAGTTGTAGTAGTCGTTCATGAACAAAATTTAGATGAAGGAGGTGTTCAAGATCACGTACCTCAAGAAGATGAGGATTACAACTTCATTGACCATGAAGATTATAACGAAGATGATTACGTTGACGAAAACAACGACGATGCCGACAATCCAGACTACGTATTGGATGATAAAGACTAGCAAAATTGATTTCTACAATGTCAAGTACAATCTACACTTCATTTGCTAAATTGATGTTCTTGTAATGATAATCTTTGTGTGGATTGCCTGTTAAGCTGGAAGTATCATGATGTAAATTTTGGACAGTTTCGAACACTAAGACATTTTAATTAGATTGTAGTATATAATTTCATGTTGATGTGTTGTGTGAAATTGTATTTTCTTGTTCATCGTATTGCATGAATTTAAGGGGCTAGTAATGGGTTTAGATTGTAGATTTTTCTTTGTTTCTCTTCTTTTGTTTTTTTCGTATAGTTGAAAAAAATAGGTTTCTAATAAGGAAACTCATTATTATTTTTTAGGACGTGTTTTTTCTTATATGTGCGTTTTACTGGTTTTCTCCGATGGATTAAGTAACAGTTAAGTTAGGTTTATACTGGCTAATTAAAATGAACTGTTTTTATTAAAAAATAGTATAAATAAAATTGATAGCTCATTAAGGGGCTATTTGGTTTGGGAGAAGAGGAAAGAGGTTGCAGGAAAACGTTGTTTGAATATGGATGTTTGTAGAAGAGGTTGCAAGAAAACCTTGTTTGAATGTGGATGTTTACAGAAGAGGTGCGTTGCACTTTCTACTACAGAAGCAGAATATATAGCTGCAGGAGAAGCGTGCAAAGAGATGTTGTGGATGAAGCAGTTTATACAGGAGCTTGGCTTCAAGCAACAACGGTATGTGATATTCTGTGATAACTAGAGTACTATTCATGTTGGTAAGAACTCTACATTTCATTCCAGAACTAAACATATAGATGTGAGGTATCACTAGATGAGAGATGCATTGCATGATGATTTGTTTGAGCTTGAGAAGATACATACTGATCATAGTGGGTCTCTTATGTTGACTAAGAATCTACCAAGAGAGAAGTTTCAGTTTTGTCGTTTTGCTGCGGGAATGGCAAGTTCCTCCACACAGTGATTAGGGAGAGATTTGTTGGGTTTTATTCACTCTTGTGAATATCCATCAAATAAGGTCCATTAGGGCTAACTGTTTTAAGTGACCTTTGTCACTTTGGTTGATTCAACAAGTTCTAGATTGATGGTTCCAAATCATTTTAGTTGAGACTAAAAAAACAATGGAAAATTTGAAATTTCCCATAAAATTTAAAAATAATGAGACAGCCCATGTTTTCACATAGCTGCAAAAGAGCTAAGAAATCGGATTGACAAGACTATTGTCCTAATTCCACCCATATCTCAAAAAGAGATGTAAAAAATGTAGTTTAAGGCATACATTTTCACCAGGCATGTGGATAGAGAGTCTGTTAAAATTTAAAGTTAGCTAAATTCCACGTTTAGATTATTTATAAAAAAAAACCTAAATCTCTTTAAAATCATGAATAAAGTATCTATAAATATTATAAACAATATCACTTCTACTTCAATCATTCGTAACCTCTCAAACAATATTATCTGCATTTCAATCATTCATAACTTTCAATCCAAACAAAAATTTCTGCTATAAACATTTTATGTAAAATAAATGTTTTTATACATAATCACTTATAACATCTCTATCTAAAAGAAAATATTCTATTACAACCACTCATAAAATCTCTTTTATCCACATAAGAATTTCTACCAATTAATCAAAACAATGTTTTATCTTCACCAAATCTCTCATAATCATTAAAAATTTATATGATAAATGTAAAGAAGTGGTATTTCAATTTCAGCTTGATTCCCTTTTCAAAATTTGATTCTATAGAGAAATGAAAGCTGCCCCTTAAAATACATTTTTTGGGCTCATCAATCTTGAATTGGATTTTAATTTTATTTTTATTAGACCGATACCTGTTTGGGTTTTATGGGCTCTAATACCATATTGGTAAATATGAGATTCCACCTCAAAATCAATTGACAATGAAGAGAGTAACTCATATCTCTTTTACATTGAATTTGGACTTTCCACTTTATCAATGTGGGACAATTGTGAGATCTTAACAAAAACAATAAAAAATATCAGAGGAAATAGAAAGAGAGAGAAGACTTTGATTCACCAAAGGCTGTCCCAAATCAAGCTTTATTATGTTTTATAATTATTCTCACCTACCATTTGGAGATAAAATTAAACATAAAATATAAAAACCAATGATTTAAATAACACAAACCCACATACATGGTCACGAGAAAGGCACGAGGGGAGGGTACATGCCATCCTTCTATAATAAAACTCAAAATCAAATTATGATTGCAAAGTTTTTATTGCATTGGGCTTTTCTTTATTTTATCTAAAATCACATGACATCCTGAAATTTTCATCTATCAGTGGGGAATTTTCATTTCACCATTCTGTCAAGAAAAATAAAGTAAATTAAAACAGAGTTATGCAGCAGATCACATGCATTTGGCTTTTTTTTCTTTTTTTTCTTTATCCTTTTTATTATATATAAATTCAGATCCAAGCCTCTGTCTTCATTAATAGATCCGTTCATAAATCATAGATTTATGGTTGTTCCATGTGAATGGTTAAGGCTTTAAATATATTTATCATTGTTTGTGTTATTACTTTTTTTTTTTTTTTTTTAACGAATAGATCGGTGGCATAATTGGTTATCTGGTTTGGTGTTAATCCATTTTCATTTCACAGACATGATCTCTAGAATCGGTATTTGTAATTCTCTTTCCCCAACTTATAATAAAAAAAAACTTTTTTTTAACGGAGTGTAATTACCAAACTTGACAGGATAAATACAGGCCAATATTTTTATTCTTTTGATTTTCCAATGATAATGGAGTTTGGGATTTACATGTTTGTTTTAGGTGGAATTTGTATCAAATAAGCTATGTCAATGAACAATAAGTCCAACAAAAAAGTTCAACAAAAACAATAGCTTAGCCAAACATAAGTAAATATTGATGATTTAAAAAGTTTTGTTAAACTAAAAAAAGGCACAATCAGATAGTTTTTGTTTGTTTGTTTGTTTTTTTTTTTGTAAGGAAACAATAATACAAATGAAAATATACCCTTGAGTACTAAGTCCAACAAAAAAGTTCAACAAAAATAATAGCTTAGCCAAACATAAGTAAATATTGATGATTTAAAAAGTTTTGATAAACTAAGAAAAGGCACAATCAGATAGTTATTGTTTTTGTTTGTTTGTTTGTTTTTTTTTTGTAAGAAAACAATAATACGAATGAAAATATACCCTTGAGTACTAAGTTCAACAAAAACAATAGCTTAGCCAAACATAAGTAAATATTGATGATTTAAAAAGTTTTGTTAAACTAAAAAAAGGCACAATCAGAGAATTTTTGTTTTTGTTTGTTTGTTTTTTTTTTTTTTTTGGTAAGAAAATAATAATACAAATGAAAATATACCCTTGAGTACTAAGTCCAACAAAAAAGTTCAACAAAAAGCTTAGCCAAACATAAGTAAATATTGATGATTTAAAAAGTTTTGTTAAACTAAAAAAAGGCACAATCAGAGAGTTTTTGTTTTTGTTTGTTTTTTTGTTTTTTATTTTTTTTGTAAGAAAACAATAATACAAATGAAAATATATCCTTGAGTCATAGCCATTTGGCTATTGGTTTTTTAAAATTCAATCTATAAAATACTAATTTTATTTATGTGTTTTCTTATTTTATATTATAAATTTTATTCATATATTTACAAATAATAATAATAATGCCAAATTTTGTTAAGTTAAAAAAAAATAGAAAGGTACTATTCAACCATTTTGTGCTTAAGAATTTTAATGTTTTAAGAAATATATGAAACATAGAGAAATGATGAGAAAGATCAAATTCTAATAGTCAAGAAATATGAAATATATGATAGAGAAATAACAAAAAGGCAAGTGCACATAAATAAAAATAAAAAATAAAAAAGGTGAAAATTATCAATTTTAGCACATATTTGATGGATAATTGAAACAACTTAGGTGGAATTTAATACCACTTGACAAGTTCATTGGAAAAAATTGATTTTTCCCCCAAGAGTAACTTGAATTTTTTGCTTTTAAAAAGCCATCTATAGAAACAATTTTTTATATCTTTATATTAGAAAAAAAAAAAAAAAAAAAAAAAGAAAGAAAGAAAAAAGAGAACAGCCTTATCAAGGATAGAAACAGAAAAGCAATATAATCACAAATTTTTGGGAACTAGCAGAACACAAAGCTATCAAATAAAGTTGGCCCATGATGGTTATATATCATCCGGTAATGGTTGGCCCGAAAACAATGCAACTTTTTTTTTTAATATCAATCAGTGACGGTCGACTATCCTACTCGCTTCTCATAACATATTTTATTTCAAAATCAATGGAGATTCTTTATAAATATACTCTAAAAAGGAAAATTAACCTACCATATATCTTATAAAGCTATAAGTTTTCCTCACTTTTTCAACGCGGGTTCCTCTACAATCATATTTTTTCTTATTTTTTTATAATTATTTTATTTTTGTTGGTTCAAACCATACCCTTAAATAAATAGACACTTTAAATTGAACTCATAATCATTTAATTTCTCGAGATCATTTTTTTTTTCAAAATCATTTTAACCACCTGGCTAACTTTACAATTCATTAGTTGCAAGTGACAAACCCACCTCCCCCACTTCTTTTTAGATCTGGCCTTTAATTCATCCCATTCAGCCATAACTGCTCCTAAAAAGTTCGGTCTCTTGGACTTTTTTTTCATACTTTTTTTGGAATCAAAATACAGTTTTCCACCTTCCTCCCACCTCTCCTCTTTTGTGAATTAAAAATTAGCAAAGAACCAAAAATTCCATCTCTCCCTCTGAACAACCATCATGGCCTAGCTGTTCTTCTTGGATCCCAAGATCCTTGCCATTTGAATTGTTTTTTTTTTTTTTTTTTTTTTTCTTTTTGCTTATTAATAGTTTATTATAGAAACCTAATTTAAGACTTGATAAACCATAAGACATGATTTGGTTTCTGTTGTTTTTGGCACTCCCTAGGCTCAAACCCACTTTCCTGCCCTGTTTCTCTCTCTCACATTGGAGTTTGTAGTTTAGTTGTAATGCCTGTAAATCCATGGACCCTCCCTTCATCTATCCTAATCCTATGTTTTTCAGCCTTATTTCTCTTCCCTTTCACAGCTTCTGCCATTAATGAACAGGGTCAAGCTCTACTCTCTTGGAAGCTAAGTTTGAATGATTCAAACAAGGTGCTAAGCAATTGGGACCCCAACAATGAAACTCCATGTGGGTGGTTTGGAATAACATGCAACAAAAACAGACAAGTAATTGAAGTGATTTTCAAGAACTTGAACTTACCTGGTGAGCTTCCATGGAATTTCTCTTCATTGTTGTCTTTGAACAAGCTCGTCTTCTCTGGAGTGAATCTCACTGGCTCCATTCCTAAAGAGATCAGTGTTCTAACCCAGTTGCAGACCTTGGATCTCAGTGGCAATGGCTTAACTGGAGCAATCCCCAGTGAAATCTGGGCTTTGCTGAATCTTAAACAGCTTTATCTCAATTCAAATCTTCTTGATGGATCAATCCCTGCAGGAATTGGGAATCTCACGAACTTGGAGGAGCTGATTCTTTATGACAATCAGTTGAGTGGAGAAATTCCTGTTAGTATTGGAAATTTGAAGCAGATTGAAGTGATTAGAGCTGGAGGAAACAAGAACTTACATGGTTCTTTGCCGGAAGAAATCAGTAACTGCAGCAATTTGGTGATTCTAGGGCTGGCTGAAACAAGCATCTCCGGCGTAATTCCGGCGAGTCTTGGCCGGCTCAAGAAGCTTCAGACATTGGCAATTTATTCTGCTCTTCTCTCCGGCCAGATTCCTCATGAACTTGGCGATTGCACTGAACTTCAAAATCTCTATCTATATGAAAACTCAATCTCTGGTTCGATTCCAAGCTCATTAGGAAGGTTACAGAATCTTGAGAGTCTTCTTCTATGGCAGAACAATTTGGTCGGAGTTACACCGCCGGAGTTAGGTAAATGTGAGCGGTTGTTAGTCATCGACGTTTCGATTAATTCTTTGACCGGAAACATTCCTTCAACGTTTGGGGATTTGACAATGCTTCAAGAATTGCAACTGAGTTCAAATCAATTGTCAGGTGAGATTCCGAAAGAGATCGCGAACTGTTCGAGAATCACTCACATCGAGCTTGATGATAATCACTTCACTGGTACGATTCCATCTGAATTAGGAAATCTCTTCAATCTGACATTGCTGTTCTTGTGGCAAAATCAATTTGAAGGAAATATTCCACAAACTATTTCAAATTGTCGCAATCTCGAGGCTGTAGATTTGTCTTTGAACGGATTGACAGGTTCGATTCCGACGGGAATTTTTCAGTTGAAGAAGCTTTCCAAGCTTTTGCTACTCTCGAACAATCTCTCCGGCGAGATTCCGCCGGCGATTGGTAATTGTTCTTCTCTATTGCGATTCCGAGCGAGTAACAACAAACTCACCGGAGAAATTCCGCCGGAGATTGGGGATTTGAAGAGCTTGGTTTTCTTGGACCTTGGAAACAATCGCCTCACTGGAGCGTTGCCTCCGAAGATTTCTGGATGCAAAAAATTGACATTCATAGATCTGCATTCCAATTCTTTAACGAAATCTCTTCCAGAAGAATTCAACCAGCTTTCTTCTATACAGTTTGTTGATCTCTCGAATAACCTAATCGGTGGAACGCCGAGTTTTGGATCATTCAACTCGCTCACGAAACTCATTCTCTCAAATAACCGCTTCACCGGGCCGATTCCGACTGAAATCGGTTCCTGCTTGAATCTACAGTTTCTGGATTTAAGTTGCAATCAACTCTCAGGAAACATTCCGTCGAGTTTAGGCAAGATTCCTTCACTCGAAATCGGTCTCAATCTTAGCTTAAACCGATTATCCGGCGAGATTCCGCCGGAGTTTGCAAATCTAGACAAGCTCGCGTCATTAGACCTCTCTTACAACCAACTCTCCGGCGACCTCCACATTCTTGCAGAGCTACAAAATCTCGTAATCCTAAATGTATCACACAACAGTTTCACAGGACGCGTACCTGAAACGCCATTCTTCGCGCAGCTTCCCGTCAGCGTCCTCACCGGTAATCCAGACTTGTGCTTCGCCGGCGAAAAGTGCTACGCCGATGACCGCGGCGGCGGCGCTCGCCACACGCTAGCCGCACGAGTGGCGATGATCGTATTACTCTGCACAGCGTTCGCTCTTCTCCTAGCGGCATTTTACATCATTCTCAAAGACAGACATTCACGTCGAGGATGCTTCAATAGGTCCCGCGATGAAGATTCAGACGCCGCCATTGACAGCGACCTGGAGCTTGGCTCAGACTGGGAAGTAACACTATACCAGAAGCTCGATCTCTCAATCTCCGACGTAATCAAATCCTTAACACCGGCGAACATCATCGGCCGCGGCAAGACCGGTGTAGTGTACAGAGCCTCCATCACCTCAGGTCAAACAATCGCCGTGAAGCGATTCCAGTCATCGGAAAAGTACTCCGCGGCGGCGTTTTCGTCGGAAATCGCAACATTAGCGAGAATCCGGCATCGGAACATCGTGCGATTGCTAGGGTGGGGAGCGAATCGGAGGACGAAATTGCTGTTCTATGATTACTTGCCGAATGGGAATTTGGGCGCGTGTTTACACGAAGGGAATGGGCGCGTGGGGCTGGATTGGGAGTGTAGGTTCAAGATTGCGTTGGGAGTGGCTGAAGGATTGGGTTATTTGCACCACGATTGCGTGCCGGCGATATTGCACCGGGACGTGAAGGCTCAGAATATTCTTTTGGGGGACCGGAATCAGGCGTGTTTGGCGGACTTTGGGCTCGCTCGGTTGGTTGAAGACGGTCCGACCGGTTCACCTTCTTCGAACCCCCAGATCGCAGGGTCTTACGGATATTTTGCTCCTGGTAAGGTCTTAATTAGTTACTATAATTGCATTTAAGCTTTTAAAAAAGAGTATTTACGAAATAAATATTAATTTTTATAATCAAACTTATAATCGTGATGTGGTGTTGAATTTAATTTCTACCAAACAATAAAATTATTATGTAACTCACTTTTTTGTGCTTTCACAATTCCTTTTAGAATTGAGTAAAGTGGGTTAACATTTTCATATATATTTATTTAACTGGGTTTAGGTCAATTTCTACTTTATAAATGATTTTAACAGTTTGGTCAATAGAACTTGTTATAATTAAATTAACATGAGCGAGAATTGAATTGTTATCTTCGCATTATTTAACTGGGTTTAAGTATGTAGTTTTTATTTAATTTTTATATTTCAAAATCAAACATTTTTATTTTTAATATTTTAATTATATTTCATTTTAATTTTTGTTAGTCTTTTTAAGTTTTTTTTTCTTGTTTTATTGAAAAAAATTATATTTATATCATAGTTAAAATAATAATTTTATTAATATATTAAAATTTATCATTAGTCTAATTATTATTCTTGTCTGTAACTTTTTTTCTTTTCTTGAGAATAAACATTACTTAACTTTCTTTTAAGGTTTGCGATTGTGTTTTTTCCAATAAACTTTCTTTTCCAACATATTTACTATGTAAATGTGTGGAACAATCAGTTAAAATGCCTCTCACATGTATAGGAACTATTATTAAGACAAATTTTGTGGCTTTGTTTTCAAGAAATGATTGTTCACCAATTTATTAAAACTATTATTTTTAAAGAATGATTCTGCATCTGCATTTAACAACCACTCAAAATAGTAATAATATCTTTAATAAATATTTCAAACTTGTCATTCTTTTCTTTTTGGAGATGTAAAACTTGTGGATCTTAGCCATTATTAAACTAAATATATACACACATATATTTCAAAGCTTTTACTTTTTTATGTTTTTACTTCTTTTTTTTTACACAATAATATTAGGAAAAGAGAATTCAAACCTATAATCTTATTGATATTAGGGTCCATAAGATGTTGTTAGAGCTCTATTCTTGTTGGCATTGTTTTATGTATTTACTAATGAACTATTAGAATACCGAATCAAAAGAACAATTATTGCAACTTGTAATGCACTGTAAAGTCTTTTTCTTAAATAAAAACATAAAATAAAATAAATGTCGACCGTAGAGTCAGTATCAGCTATATTGGGTGTAAATTGGAGGATAAGATCATAAGAATGAAATGGGACCGGAGGATTATGTCTAGTAAGAGGTTGGGAATATTTGCAAGTCATTTCATTTGGAAAATTTCTCTTTACAAATTTTAATTACACTTTTAAAAAATAAATGAAATGGGAACATTTTTTTTCATTTTCTTTGTTTTATTAATATTATGTTTATTTAAACGTGCATGTGCAGAATATGGCTGCATGTTAAGGATCACAGAAAAAAGTGACGTGTATAGTTACGGTGTCGTTTTGCTCGAGTTAATAACAGGCAAAAAGCCCGCTGACTCCTCTTTTGAAGAAGGGCAACACGTGATTCAATGGGTGAAAGAACATTTTAAGAAGAAGAATGATCCACTTTTAATATTGGATCCAAGACTTCAAGGTCAACCCGACCTACAGATTCAGGAGATTATGCAGACATTAGGAATTTCTCTGCTCTGCACCAGCGACCGAGCTGAAGATCGACCGACGATGAAAGACGTGGCAGCTCTTTTGCGGGAGATTCGACAAGATCAGGTGTCGGCAGCGGCGGAGGCTGTCGACAAGCCGCCACGAAGCAATGGCAACGTGGCGAGCTTGGGTGCAACGTCGTTTTCATCCTCCTCATCTACGGCTCCTACAAATCATTTGCCTTTTACACTGCTCCTTCAAGAGTCATCACGATGCTCTTATGTTTCACTGTCATCAACTTTATCTGGTGCATATTTTCCATGCAATCAATGATATTTGTTTGTCATTTTATAATTAGGCTTCTGATTTATGCGTTGGAGAGTAAGATTTAAGATTAATTTAGGATAAGATTAATGTATCTTTGGGATGATTATAAGGGGTAATGTAAAGGGTTTAGATTGTAGATTTCTTTTTCTTTGTTTCTCTTTTTTTCGTATAGATGAAAAAATTAATTTTTCTTAAAAATAATCTCATTGTTTTTTTAGGACAGTGTTTTTTCTACTGTGTTTTTCTGGTTTTTTCTGATGGATTAAGTAATTTTTAGTGATAAAGAAAATGTAGAAAAAGAAGAAACAACACAGAAATTTACTTGGCGTTGTGTTAGCTAGTTCATAGACAGATAAAGGCCACGATTTTATTAAGGAGATGAACATAATGAACATCATGGAGGTTACGAAATAGAAACATCAATTACAGATTTCGTTTAGGTTTTGGAGTGCTACCCCTGAATCCCTACTCACTAACCGGACATGATTGAATAACCATGGTGTTGAACTGATTTACAACCAAATAATGAAACTATTACACTACTAACTCATTCGATGATGAATTTTGTTTTTCGAACCCACATAAGATGAGTTTTATCTTATAAAGTCGTTAATACTAATGTATACGGATGCAAGAAGATTTTGGAGTAAATTTATATGGATGGGAAAGGCCCGTTGGGCCTGTCGTCGTGGGCTTTCTTCCGCTAGCCCACCACACAATTTTGTTTTGGACTATTGGAAATGGTGTATGAAGCTGGGTGTTTGCCTAGTACATCATGCAGAGCATAAATTTTTGTGTTTTTTTTTGTATAAATTGGAAAAGGGGGTCTCAAACTCTACATAGAGTATCTCGAATAAATGAGAACCAAATATCGATTTTTAGAATTGAACCTGTGATCGTCGTATTGAACTGTATTATTATCAAACGATGAAATTAACATTCTACCGACAGATCTAAGTTCGAATATTTCTACTTAGATCTGTCTACCTCAAATATTTGTGATGTTTTATCACATCAAGTTCTTCCCAAATTAATAAATAGATCTAGGTGACATGCTCAAATCTAAGTTCTACAATAATTAGGAGTAAGAGATTCGAATTCATGATCTCGTTTATATTGATAACGTTGAAATTTAAACTCATGACCTCTTAGTTATTGGGGAGTACATTAATATTGTGGAGCTATTCTCTTATTAGCAGGTGAGGTGAATCATTGTTTTAATAAACTATAAATCATTGTTTAATAAACTATAAAGAATAAATTTATGACCACAAAGTTATGAGTTTAAATCTTCGTTAAACTCAAGATTTGTTAACGGTTTCTTCAAATCTCACTTATCAAATTACATTGTGATTGCAGAAGCACAGAAGGTTGCAAGACTGATTTCTTACATTACTGATTCTCAAGCTAGTTGGTAGTAAAACAATGAAGTCCAAATCAGAAACCAGAGTGAATGATGAATTCCACTACTTCTTGTTCTCGAGGCATTGAAGTGACAAATCATGCGTACAGATTCTTTCTTTTTTTTTTTTTTTTTTAATAGGTGAATATCCATATCCTTTTACACATATTTCAAATCTTTTCACACAACAATATGTCTACTCTACCATATTTGATTATCAAAAAATTCATATGAAATTATTTCTCAAGTAAGTGACAAATATAAATTGAATTCGTAATCTTACGTGTTATTCAAGGTTGTTTTGACCATTAAACCAACTCGTGATGGTTTTCTCTAATGAGGATTGCAGCAATTCAAATAAAAGAAAGAAAATAGAGGTTAATAGTTTGTTGTCGAACTAATTTGTGCACACTTCAATTATTACCATCTAAATAATTTTTGGTATGATTTGAAAGTGATCATAGAGGGGAACAAATAGTGGGTGCATCCATAAAAGATCACCATCTATAATGGGCCCTTTGCCTTTTTTCCTCATCCATCTCATAAAAGTGTGCTTTCCTTTTCTTTTGTTGCTAAAGCAAAGTGTATTATTGTATGCCTTCTTGTTCATTTGTACCAGTGTTTTTCACCTCCTCATCTTATTTTCTTTTTTGTAACCAAAAGTCGTAACTCACCTCATTATATATCTAGAGCATCTGTGCCTATCCCAAGATCTAGACTTGAGAGATAACAAGGGATTTTACAATTAAACTCACTCGAAGATTTCGAATTTGGAACCTCCAAAGGAATTTACCTTCGAGACCCAATATGAATGAAATTAACCCATTGGGACGATTATTTTTTTTCTGTTTAAGAATCTCTGTTCTAAACAAATCTTTAGTTAATTAGTTTGTGATGTGAGGATTATCTGTTAACTGTTTGTCTCATCCTTAAGTTTTGCCAATCAATCTGATAGTACATGTCTTCTCTATTCATTTATATGATTAGTTTTTTTTTTTTTTTTTTTTTTTTTTGAGAAGTTCATTTATATGATTATTATTAAATGTTAGATTGGATGAGTATTTAAAGCATATATTAGATCTAAATAAGAATCTTATTTTTGTTATAAAGTGATTATCCCAAAAGGGATCATTGTTGAGCTGAAAGATAAATGGTTGTAATACCATTTAAGTTTTTTTTTTTTTTTTTTTTTTTTAATCTTTCAAATATATCATTTTAATTTATATTCTTAAAATTAATTGATACAGTTAATTTTTACTTGTGTCTCTTTTCTCTAGTAGCTTTTTTTTCATATAGCTTTTATATTTAGTTTTTTTGGTTGTGTGTTTTCAGTTACTTTGTTAGAGACTAACCATTTTCAACAGACATTCGTATTAGGGTTTCACTTTAGCAAAAAACTCTTGTTATTTTGTTTTTTGTTTCATACAAAAAAATCTTATACTAATAAAAATATTATTTTTTAATTATATATTCGTATCTCCATTTATGCAAATACAAAACTACTTTGTCAGTATTTTCAACGTGCTTGTTAAAGCGAGAATAATCCATCAACATAAGTTTAGATCATCTCTAAACCAATTTAACTTATAACTTTAGTTGAAATTTTTCACTTTTTTTAATTCAACTATACTTTAGTTGGACTCTTACATATCATGTTGTTGAGCACAAGTATTTGTTGCCAAATTTTATCAGTTCTTGAGACTAAAGAGAAGGCTAAGTAGATAAACTATTAATTAATGTTGTGAAATAAGAAAATCTCAGAAGTATGAATAGAGTTTGAAAATTAAAAAACAAGCAGGATGCCATTGACCACTGCCATAATTATGTTTGGTTGACTTTTCATACTCTATTTTTATTTTTATTTAATTCACACTATCTCTCTGCTGAGATTCTTTATAGTTATTTTAAAGATAGGCTCCTAGAAGAGGTATGCTTCAGTATGCTTTTTTATTGCTCCCCACATGCAAATTCATAAAGTATGGGACCTTAAAAAACTGATTTGAGGAAAGTTTTCTCTCAACAAACCTTATTGATGTATGACATTATGAGCCACTTTAATCCAATTTTTATATATTCTACTCATTTGAGGGAAAACCTTATTATCTTTAATAACTAACCACAATTAATTTGAATAACTCTACATTTGATTTCATTATAGATATATTTTATTTCGTTGGTTCAGTTTTTAAAGTTTGACTTTTTTTATTCAACAACATTTGAGAAGATGAATTTCGAACTTATAGTTTTGTAAATTACTAAATTATATAAGACGAGATGTCACTTAAGAAGAGGTTTGGAATATAAAAAATTGAAATTAAGATCACGAATTTAAATTCTCTTCCATTTCAACTATAGTTAAATGTAGAACATAAATAAACAAATAAACGATTATAAGCCATCTAATTTTTTTTTTATTACAGCTCATAAAAAACTCACTCAATCTTATTTCAAAAAATAAATAAATAAACAAAAAATAAAAATCATTCAATCTAGAACACTTTACAACATTCTATTTTTAACTTCTATTTTACCGTTAGTCCTCCCGCAATCATTTTACACATTTTTATTTACAAGTTGAAGCACAAATTTTCCTACAATATCTTCAAAACTCAAATTTAGCTATGACCAAAAAGGAATAGAGGAATACAACTCCAACATATTGTATCACTGAGTAACAATAAAGTTAAATATTCCTATCCCCCACTCCAATTATTATGTTGAATTAAAAAAAAAAAAAAATATATATATATATATATATATATATATATTTTTTTTTTTTTTTTTTTTTTTTTTTTTTTTAAACACTGGAAAAGGTG
>JBBMKA010000009.1:14479300-14491516 GCA_037833695.1 Sechiopsis laciniata | reverse complement strand
TTTTTTTTTTTTTTTTTTTTTTTTTTTTTTTTTTAAGCACTTGAAATAGTGGTTATTAGTCGTTTTAACAAGCAATTCAATAACCTTCTTCAAAAATGGTGAACAATTTTTTTTCTTTTACAAGAACAATAAACTAAAAACAAAATATTTATGAAACAAACTATAAACGTATGAAAACCATTGATATTGGGAGAATGATTAACTTAAGAGAAGTCTTATGGATTATTATGTCATTCTTTTATGTTTTTTTCTATTATAAGGTTTGTCTTTTAAATCTGTTTTGAACTCAAATGAAAATTGGACCCCATCTCATAATTTTGAATACATCCAATTATCTTCAAAATTTACAATATCCCGAAATGGGGCCACATAGGAAAAAAGAAAACCAAAAAATATCATTATAATAAGAATAAAAGCAACCAAAATCATTGTAAGGCCTATAAAGAAAGTGGGTAAGAAAATAAAATCCCAAAAAAATGAAAGAAAAATTAAAAAGAAAACGAAAAGTAATTATGTGGCCAAATAGGGCATTGGAATCACGTGGTTATGAATTCAATCTAAGGTGACTATCTACCTAAAAAATAGTTTATTACGGGTTTGTTTGATATCCAACTGTCGTAAGATCAGATAATATCTCCTCTGAAAATAAACGAGATGCACGCAAATTAGCCAGAACACTCGTAGATATCAAAAACAAATTATTGAAAATGCCATTATGATCTGCTCATGGACAGTGGACATTTCTACCAGGACCTCCATAGTAAAAATAAGTGCCCCAAAACTTGTTTTTACCTTGTCTTATATCATAACAATTAGGATGATCAGCCAATAGATGAAGGTTTGAGACAGGTAGCAAACTGTTGTCCCAATCAATAACTTGAAGATTTCTGAAATAAGAAGCTTTTCCATAACCTTCTTCAGCAAAATGCCCACTTCCCATTTGTGTTGATGTGTGGAACCCTGTTGATCTTGTGTTTACTATTTCTCCTCCAAATTGAATCATGCTGGCATGGCTTCCCAAGTGACTGAACAAAAATGCTGGCCAGTACCCTACTAACAGACCCTGCCCAAATTCCAGCCACCAGTTTCCGTGCCTCGGATCCTGCATCGAGAATCCAGCAGTAAAAAACCCGAGAATGAAAACTGTTAGATAAGGGGTAATCTTTAACCTTAAGGGGGCGATTAGGGCAAGAGGATAAAAACAGGGATGAGGAATAATCCTTTTACCCATGGTTGGGCTACTGACAATAATTCCCTCTAAAATCACTATTTAGTCCTTCATAATCACTATTCATCTCTACCATAATCAATATTCATCCCCCTATTATTACTCACCTAACTACTTTTTATTCCGTCATGAACATTATTCTTTCTCCTCATAATCAATATTTTGTTTTTTTTCTAAAAATCATTCTTTGCTTTCCAAAACACAGCTAACGGTTCTCTACATAATCATTACGTGCACTCCAATCACGGGTAACAGTTGCTCACATGACCATTACTTTTACTCTAAATATAGATAATCATTCTCCATATCCTCATTCCCCATAATCATTTCATTCTCCTTGTATCAAACACCTCCTAAATGTCTCCAAATTTATCTATCTAAATTATAATGACTAATTATTTTAGTTGTCTTTTATGAGACTAGTTGAAGTGTGCAAAAGTTTGGCATATAGGTTAGAAGAAGAAAATGAGTTAAACCTAACTTAGGATAGGTTTTTCTAATGGAACTATAGTTAATGTGGAATATTTGCCCTCAGCTATGGAACCTAGAATGACTACTTGACAAAGAATCTTGAAAATAATTGAATATTTTGACTGCATAAAAGCAAATAGTGGGGTTCCCCCATGTGGGTTCAACTATAGGTTTGGGTAAAAATCTCCAAAGCTTTCACAGAAAATAATATAAAACTAAGAGAAACTTTGGGAGAGTTGCTAAATATAAGAAGAAACAAAATTACCTAGGAGTCCTATCAATGGCAAATGAAAAATTCTTGTACTGAAACTATTTATCTAATTTTAGTTAATTCATAGTTTCATTTGTGAAGTCTTGAAAGAGTCAATGAAAATGTTGTCCTTTACTTGTTTCCCAAAATCAGCTCTAAAATCAAAGTAAGTTAACATCCAAAAAGTAATGACAACTTTCACTAAGGTTACTGTCAAAATCACCTCCACTTAAGACTCGACATAAACTTTATTCTCCATTCATTCCACCTTTTTTCCTCCTTTTTTTTCTTTTTTGGGTTAGAATTTATTAGATATTGAAGAAAACTCACCTTCCAAATCATTAAACCCACATCAAATTGTCTGCCATTTAAATAAGATCTTGGAGATATTGCAGCTCCAATGGCAATCTTGTTATTAGTTTGGACAAAACCAGAACACAGTAAGTTGTAGCAGCCTGTTGCTTGGTATGCATCAGACTGAAAAAACAGAAGAGAAAGAAATAGAAAGTTCAGGGAAAAAAAACCCACAATTTTTTTGTCAAATTTCAACTGTAAAATAAAAAACTGACCGTCCAATAAGTGAAGAACCTTGGATAATTATCTCCATATAACTCAGGACTAACCTGAATCAATCACCACAAACAAAATTTACAAAACTTTAAACATAAACAGATTAATTTTTTTATATCCCTCAGGATCCGGGCCAGCTTACATCACCTCGACTATTTTCACGAGACAAATTATTCCTATGTAGGATGAAAATGAAGAAACATAAGCAAGAGAATTAGAGAAAAACATGCCTGCCAACCAGCTTCAATGGTATTCAGATCGTTATTGAATGATCCAGAAATAAGCCAGATTTGAGACAAACTGAACTCATATTGATCAGTCACATGAGGTGCCCAAACATTTATGTTTGCCTTTGCTCCATAGTATTGTTCTCCATTAACAAACACAACAGCATGCTGTAAGAAATGGAGCGTTAAACGGTTAGTCGTTGCGTTAAATTAAATTTATTCCAACCTATAAGTTTTACCTTTTGGGTTGATTAGTCATTTAACATAATTCAACATAGTATCAGAGCACGAGTCTTTGGTTTCAAACTCCCACTACACCGTTTCATCTTTGATTAATATTGATTTCTGCTTGTTAAATCATTTTCAGGCATTTTCAAATTTCCAAGCTCTTTCAAACGCACAAGTGAGGGTGTGTTAGTCTATATAATTAAATTTAGTCCAACCTATAAGCTTAATCTTTTGGGTTGACCAATAATTTAACATAATTCAACAAAAACAGTATGAAAACTGACTGTTTTTTATGATCTTATAGAGACAAACTTATAAGTTCTTTCATATTCTCTCAATTATTTGATTTTCAAGAAGGAGAAAGGATGTAGTTTAGGTTGTTATCTTCTAATGGTGGAAAAATGAGCTAGTCTGTTCAATAGATGAACAACAGGAGTTTTAAATAATTTGGAAAGAAAAAACAAAATAACAAGACAGTTTTTGTCTTGATTTACAGATCAAGCAACAAACAACCAAATCAATCTTACTGTACTAATTCTTAAACTGAAGGAATTTGAAGAAGAACAAGAAGAGAAACAAAATACAAACCTCATGGCCACTGCCTGTTGAGTCCCTTCTAACAGATTTTAATGGCTTTCTCCCAAATCTTTGAACAGAGCTTGCCCTTAAAATGTCTTGTTGTGTAGTTCTTCTAATTGGAACAGTTCCTTTAGGGCATGATTCTCCAGTCTGCCGCCATAGCTGAAAGATCTTTGCAACAGCAGAAGAGTTGTAACCTTTTGGCCTATCTGGGGGATCCTGAAAATTGAAATATTAATTTGCTTCTCTGTTTCAAGTTTATATACATATATATATTTTGTAAAACTGGGAAATCGGAGCTTTCCTGCACTATAAGTGGAGCATCCATGACAGTACCAAGGTTCGGATCAACGTGATATTTTATGATTAAGCTCACTCGTGAATGGCATCGACACCAGTACCAAGGTTCGGATCATCTAGGTATTTTACAATTAAGCTCATGGGATTCGAACCACAGACTTTGTGAGGGCATCCACACCAGTACTAAGGTTCAAATCAATGAGATATTTTACAAGTAAGCTTACTCGTGGGATTCGAACTTGATACCTTCCAGGAAGTTGCCCCTTACGGACAAATTTATATTCCATTTTGTTTAGAGTAAAGCTACATTGCAGAGAAATGAAGTTACCAATGGAAGCTGCCCTTTGAGCTTATGATGATCAAAAGCAGGTTGAAGATGAGAAAGGACACAATCGATTAAATCCCCATCTGGGCTCTGAAAATGAACAACAATCAAGAAAACCCAATTTCTCAAAATTCATAAAAAAAACCCCTTGAAAAACCCCAAAAAAACAGAGGAAAAATGAATGAAAAACATGCCTGAATTGTCTTGACGGGGGGTTTATTGACGTTCTTCAAGTAGTCTTTAACGCCGTCCAATTTCTGAAACTCTGCGGCGGCGGGTCGGAAATCCTCCGCAGCAATGGGCGGCGCCGACAAAACAAGAAGAAATAAAGCAACAAAAGCCGCTAATAACATCGAGAATGGCCAATTCCAAATCCAAAGAATGTTTTGGTGTGTCGTTTTGGTTGTTTGTTCGTATTTGAATTGTCGTATTAGAACAAAGAAGAAAATCAATAATCACAGAGCTTCGAATTCTCTGCATGTTCTTACAAAACAGAACGAACCATTCTCCACATAAACAAAAACCCACACGAATTTTTTAACACAAAATCCCCATTTTCAGCTTCTTTAATATAAATCTTCCCTCCCTTCGAAGAAAAGCATCTTAGCTTCGTTAATGGCGATTCTTCTGACAGACCGAGAAATTCGAGAGAACCAATTCTTTTTTATAAACAAAAAACTGGTCAACAGGCTCGAGAAACTAAAAAAGGAATTGGTTCTTTTCTTTTACTTTTTTGCATGAGTGGGACAGAGAAAAATGAAGAAATGGGCATTTGATTTGACGAATTTGGAGAGATTTTGTGAAGAAGATGGATGAAATTGAGGTGGGTTTTGATTTGTTTTGGTAATGAATTATGATTTCATTTTTGGAAGATTTTTACTTTTTAGAGAATTCTGGGAATCAACCAGACAAACACAGCCTGAATCTTTTTTTAATGTTCTGTTATTTCATCTGCAAAATTGGTTCCTCAACTGGTACAGTTGCTTGCAGTACACTTTCTTTTTCCTTTTTTTTCTTTTTCTAAAAGTAGCAGAATTTGCTCTCTTCGCTGTCAAATTTCTGGCTTTGTCTGGTAATTTGCATTTTATAATAAGCTTCATAAATTGAGTTTATTTACGGAAACTTATTAGTAATTCATTTAATATTAGAGTCGAATCCAATTTTGAAAATTAGTTTTGATTTTTATTTATTTAAGAATAATAGTAAGTCGCCTTTATTTATAGTCCTCTTGAAATCAATTCCAAAAAATCTTCATAAAGTTTTATGGACTTTGTTGGTACAATATCACTTTTACCCTAATTATTATTTCAAATAAGAATTTACCTTCTCAACAACTTATAATTTATCCATTCAAATGATTGTTTTTTTTTTTCACAACCATCCATAATCTCTCCGTTTAAATGAGTATTTTTTACCAAAAACATATTTTTAATGTTCGTATTTGTTTCAGCACACCTCAATTATTTCATATGACAATTCGTTTGAGTACTCTTGACAATGGTTGTCAAGAAAATTTGTAAAAAAATTTATTATTAATGAATGATTATCATAAATTAAATTCTTAATTGTTTAGTTTTTTAAAAATTATTAAGTCAGTCCACAATAATTATTAATTATATTAATACTTTTTATTTGATTGGTATTTCAATTTACTTCATTGAGATGAGTATAATGATAGGCATGGTTTATAATTGACGAAAGTATTCGAGTTGATATCAATTCTAGAACACATGAAGTCGTATAACTTAGTATTTGATTGTATAGTTATATTATATGAATATTCATCGTTTCAAGAGAGTTGTTCTTTACCACTTGGTCAAGTCGAAAATTTATATATATATATATATATATATATATATATAACAGAAATATTTGAAATTAAAATCCAAGTTTTCCTCCCCTAGCCATGTTTTTCCTCACATTTCATGTTTCTAGAGCTATCATAACAATGCAACTTATATGTCATTCAAGCTTTAGATGGTTTTTTTTTTCAATAATTTGAAGTATTATATGTGCTTTTGAAAAGTAAGACATAACCTTTGAATTTCAAAAAGTAATAAATAAATAAATCGAGAGAATCTCTTGAAACTTTGTCCACTTTGTTATTACAACACCCATTTAAAAAAAAAAGAATTAAAGGACCATACAAGTGTAATCTTTATTTAAATTTATATTCATAAGGTTAAATTTAAAATATTGAATTTTAAGTTTAGTTTTTATTTGATTTCTAAATTTTAAAATGCTACACGTTTAAAAAAAAAGTTTCTATTTGTTTTCTATTTTTTAAGTTTCTACACATTTACAACATAATTTATTATATATATATATTTTTTCATTTGTGATAGTTTTCAATTAATCATATTGTTGATGAAGAAGATTAATTGTAGTTGAACTAACTAATTTTCAATAATTTTTTTTTATCACTATTAAATTGAAATACAAAAATCGACCTTATAATTTTTTTAATTAATTAATAGAAGATTTATATAAATGATTGATAATGAGTATTAATAGTAGTATTAAAAAAAAAAAATCTTAGATTTTATAGCTAAATTTAAACTAAACTCAAAATTTAGGGCATGTTTGGATAGGAGAGGATGGAATGGAATGAGATAAGATGGAAAGAGAATGGAGAATAAGTTAATGGTTGGTGGAAAGGAAAATAAAGAGAAGTGATAATAAATTTATGTTTGGTGGGATGAGAAAGGAAGAGTTGCAGTTTTTATATATAAAAAAAAAAATAGATATTTAGTAGTTTTTTAATATAATAGACAACTATTTTATTATTAAGCAGTTATATATATATTTTTTAAATACAATCAAAACATACTTAATTTAGTTATATAAATATACTTAATTGATTTAGAACTATTGTATTCCACCAAAATAAAGTATATAAATATATATTTAGAATATCTCGGAAATAATGTTTTAAAATAATGTATGCATTTAGAAAATTTGATGAATAATATATTGACTCTTAAATTCGATCAATAATAAAGTCAATATTTATTAATATATATTTTGTATAACAAATTTTTTTGTCGAAAAAAAATCAAATGTATAAATAATTGTAAATATTATTTTGAGATATTGTAAATTTAAAAAAAAATGATAATTATTGCATTTTAAAAGAAAAATATAAATATAAGTAATGTATAATAATTAAATATAATTCGATAAGTTATGATTACCAAACTTAATCTTAAATCCAAATTCTCAACATAATATCATTTAAATTGAAGTTATAAAATATTAAAATATTTTTTTTTTCTTAAAAATACAAATCCATAAATAATTACAAAATGTTGGTTAAATAACATGATATATCAAAGAAATAAATGATAAATAATATATTTTAAAGAAAAGATATACAAATAAATAAAATATAATATATAAAATAGTTATATAAGTTAAATGAATGAGTTAGTCCATGATATTAACTGGAATTCTTAATTTAAGAAATAGTCCAGGTTCGAGTAAAAAATATTAAAAAAATTAAAACGTTAACAGAAAATTATAAAATGAAAATTAAAAAAAAAAAAAAAAAAGAAACTTCCTTCCCATCCCTTCCTACTTCTTTCTTTCCCTCCTCCCAAACATGGAAATGTATAATTTCTTATCCCTTCCCAATCCATCCCCCCTCCCCAAACTTGCCTTAAAGATAAAAATGTAACATAAAAAAATCAAGTAAAAATTCCAAATTCAAAATTCAAAATCATTAAACTAAATGTATAACACCACATAAAGGTTATTATAAAGTGAAATCACATCCATGACAACTAGTGGAAGCACTTTTAATGCTAAAAGTATGGTACAAATATAAAAGGGAGCTGACTCATATTTCAATTTAGTCTGGGTTTGCTGGGCTTTAATTTAATTTTCAATATTTCAATATTTACAGCACATGGGAAGATTTTGCAGTTCAGTCCCTTTTTCATGGCCCTTCTCTTTTTCCTCAATCATCCCTGCATGCCCTGCCCATCATATGTTGCAATTATCTACTTTTTCACACATCCCATGTATTCATATGGCCATAATATATGTTATTATAAACTTTATATTATTCCGTTAATCATAGTAAGGTCCTTACATTGAGCTTCACCTTAATGTCCCAAACCCGTCTGAAATTTTGATAAACTTTGTGAGCAAGCAAAGGAATATTGATATAGAAAATAAAGAAACAAACAATGGGAGGCCACTAAAAAAAAAAAAAAAAAAAAAGTGCCCGATTTACGAGTTATGGGCTATTGTGAAAGTGGGGAGATTGTGGACTCATGATAAATTTTGTAGTACAAGGCATTCAAAAGCTTGTTTAGAACTGAACATTTTTATCGAAAGAGTTACGTGTTAGCTTAGTTTATTAATGGTAATTCAATTTAATTTCAGGATCACGAATTTGATTTTAAAAATTAATATTTGACATTCATCTTATTTAAAGAAAATAAGATCTTCAACATAGAGTTTGTATTATTCTTCCTCAATCTTACAAGTCTTTTTTATAATCTTATTTGTGTTTAAAATAAAGAGAATAATTATGAAAATAATAAAAAAGTGAGTATGGAGATAATTAAAAGTGTTTATAGGGAGAATGAAAAATGATTATGAAAATAATAAAAAAATAGTTATCGAAAGAATAAAGAATGGGTTATATAGGTAAAAAAAAAAAACTAGAAATGACGAGTTCAATATATGACAAACAGGAATCACTTAATAATTAATTTCTTATAAATTTTCTTGACACAAATATTATAGGATTATATAATTCGTCTTGTAAAAATAGTCGATATGAATTTACTACCATGAAAGCCCTTGCCGACCTCTATACGGTTGGTTCGACCAACCTTTCCTTCGAGGAGGGTTGATTCTTATTGGACTTCCTAAACTATGATTGTTTGAATTTATTTAGTCGTTTTACATATATTTATCACATTCTTTTTAGTAATTTTTAGCTCAACAATTGTGTAAGAATTCTTAGCTAAAAATTTCCACTACTACAATTTTAGGTAAAAATTTCCTAAAAATTTCGAAATTTTTAGCTAAAATTGTAGTAGTGGAAATTTTTACACATAACAATACTGATTATTATTTATTACTAGAATAATGGTCGGAGATCATCATCTTATTAGAGTACTTTTTTTTTTTGAACGCCAAATCAATTAAATCAATAAAATAATCACGCTTAGTAGAAGAAAAAAAAACTGAGATCTCAAGACAAAAGAGAGATTAACCAAAACTGATGGTCAATTGACCACTCTTTACAAACACAAAGCATGAACCGTAAGTTATGTGCAACACAATTACGTAATTTAGGAGTAAAAATGAAAACATGAACGATCATTATTTTAAGAGATAAACAAAAAGTTCCGAGCTTCACTTGCGGCTATTACTCTTTCGATCTGCTCAAATGTCTCACCATTCATCCTTTGGTGGATGAAATACAATGCTTTCTTGTACTTCTTTTGTTTGCGATGTGCTACTTGTTGCACCTTCGTTACAACATCCCATAATTCATAGTAATCAAATAGAACTTTCATCTGCACGCATCAGCGATTGTAATTCTTTCCATCAAGGATAAAGACTGATAATAGGGTCGTGTGGTTCATAATTCTTTTGTCATTAATGTTGGCTCTGTACCATTTTGTAGGAAATTAACAATAGAGAATAAGAGACGTTGAAATAATTTTGGGATGAAATTGGGCTATGAAAAATCAAACTTAATTGGAGAACACATCATATTGTGGATTTTACCTTCAGCAATATATAGCCAAAATAAAATCGCACATACAAAAACATGCCACGTATAAAACTAAAAAAAAAAAAAAAAAAAAAAAAAAAAAGCCTTAATGACACTACTTTTAACCGACCTAAAAACTAGGACAACAATACTAATTAATTAAATAGTAATTTAAGAAATAAAAATTAGAATTAATAAATCAATAATTAAGGTCTACATCCCCTTAATGGGAACGATCTTCATGCCAAGCAGGTCCCTTAATTTGATGAAGGCTATCATCAATGACTTACTGAAACATCTGCATCTCTTTACCTGCAATATTCCAATTTGATCATGTTTTTTGAATGACATATTAAGTTTCGATGTTACCTCATTAGTTGTGGATCTATCAACATTCTTGGTTGTTCTTGAAACAATTGAAAAACATATAAAATCTGTGCAAGAGGTTGAAGGACACCTTCATGAACAGAATCAAAATGAAGGAGGTACAGAAGGAGATCAAAATCATATATCTGAGGAAGATGAAGACTACAACGTTATTGACGACGAAGACTATGTCGAAGTCGTCCATGTCGTTGACGAGGACTACGAGGACTATGTTACCCATAAGTTCATCCAATGAAGACTAGCTAGCAAAATTAGTAGTCGGTTGTTTGCAATGGTATTTCTTTATTAGTCAACGAGGACGAAGACATTTATGTACAGAGCAGTACATCCGAATCATCAATGTCAAATTAAGACTAGCAAGATTAGTGGTTGTAATCATCTGGGTAGAAAGTGGAGACTTCTTTTAATTGTAGAGGTTGTTTTCATTGGTTGTAATTGTTGCAACATTTTTTAGATTTTGTTTAGTGAAGAAAGTGTTTGTTTGTGGATTTAGAAATGAGATTTTGTTTAGTGAAGAAGTTTTGAAAAAAGAAGTTATTAAAAGTGAGTATGGAGATGATTAAAAGTATTTATAGGGAAAATGAAAAATAATTATCAGAATAATAAAAAATGAGTTATAGATAATGAAATTATGGAATAATTATTATTTTTAGCAAAAAAATGGGTAGGAGAATGATTTCTACATAATCATTCTCATTCTCATTCCCTTTACCACAATCATTCTCTTAATGGTAAAAAAAGAACTAGAAACGGTTAGTTCAATACAAGATAAGTAGGAATCTATCCACGGGGCTAAGGAATGTTCCTCGTCCCTGTTCCAGCCACTAAAATCAATCTCCATCCCCATAAATTTACCATTTTTTTGGCGTGGATCGGGACGGGGATTCACCGCCGGGAATGGACAGGGATCATGTTCTCTGCGTGGAATTTTTCCCAATTTTTTTTTTCTTATACTTTTTCTAATCTTAATTTTATAAGAATTTTTTCAATAATATATTTCAAATAGATGACTTTTCATGGAAAAAAATGTATTGATTTTCATATAGATGGTTAATTATTAAATAAAAATGTTTATTTAAATAAATATTTCTACCAAAAACAGGTTTATAAAGATTAAATTGATAAAAAGGAGAAAAAAATATAACTTTTAAAAATAAAATAAATAAAAATGTAAACGGGGCAAGGATCGAGGATGGGGAATGCATTCCCCGTCTCCAGCCGTGTTTAGCTCAAGGGAAATTTTTTCTCTGCTCACTCCCTCATTCTCCGCCTAAATGGAAATTCGTTGTCCCAGCACGCGAGAAAAATAGACATCTCTACCTAGTAATCGATTTTCTATAAATATCTTGACATAAATATTATATGATTAGATAATTTGTCTTGTAAAACAATCGGTATAAAGTTACTACCATATATGTGTTTCATGCTTATGGAAGTTCTTGTCGACCTTTATAGGGTTGGCTTTTCTTCGAAGAGGGTCTGCTCCATCCTTTGCCTCGAGAGATTGTTATTGGACTTCCTCAACTATGATGGTTTGAATTTATTTAGTCGTTTTAACTTTTACATATATTTATCACTTTTTTTGAGTAATTTTTAGGCCCAATTGTAAAAAAAAAAGATTCTTCTAAAAATAACTGATGTGGCGAAAGAGGATGCAACTGATTTTTAAGGTATGTTTGGGGCGTTTATGTAAATGGCCAGATTGGTTATAATAAATCAACCCGTGGTAATAAACGGTGGGTACCTAAATTTGCGTACCTGTTTATCTAAACCTTATATTTTTATTAAATATTTTTATGAATATTGACTATAAATTTTTCTTAAAATTTTTTAATATATATATATATGATATTTTTTTAACAAAATTAACTGGTGATTGTTTAAAATAATAACTCATAAATTGGTCTTAATTAA
>JBBMKA010000009.1:14444959-14466183 GCA_037833695.1 Sechiopsis laciniata | reverse complement strand
TTGGTTTCCTTAAGGAAGTATTGTATATGTAAAATGTAAATATTAAAGTAAGGAAAAAACATAGGTTAGAGTAGTTATTATAGGCTTAATTTTAAAAAACAAAATGGTTATCAAACCGGCTTTAAATTGGTATATTTGGAATTGTTGTTGTCTTCAAGCCCTTCCCTGCATCCTAAATTTTCTTTAGTATTACTAATATGCTTTTCATTTTCTCATTTTGAAGGTGAGATTTTGTTCCGTTAATACAGTCAGAAAGGAATACTTTACTGAAGCGACACTGCCTGCCTTCTTCAAAGACTGATGAATGTTGGCACACCCGACAAACAGGTCTAATTAGGTAGTATTAAGACAAAAACTTAAAAGATTGTAAAATTCTATCTGTTCATATTTTGGGGAAAAAAGAATATTCTTTCAAGTACATTTGATTTTCACTTTGTTAAGCCCATGTAACACATAAATTTAATCTAACATTCCCACACTAGTGGATTTGAAAATTTGAAAAAGTTAGAAATCAACATTAATTAGGGATGAAATTATTTGGCAGAAATTTGAACTCAAAGTTAATCTTCTACTCTATACTATGTTGCATCATATTGATCATCCGCCAATCAAAATGTTTAAGTTTATGAGTTGTGATTAACTTAAATATAAATTAACACGTTAAAAATACAAAATTCCATGATTTTTGGAAATCTGACTTAAAAACATGACATGTGGATTGGTAGCTACGTTGGAATGGAGCTTCTTCTTTGATAACAAGACTCAAGAGTTATGCATATCCGGTTTTGTTTGGGTCGGTTTAGGTTATGAAGCTGCAGTTTTGGTTGGGTCGGTCCGATTATTAAGTTATGTTTATTCTCCTCTTTCATCTTGAAGGCTCAGCTTAGCTTATAATCGAGAAACTTCTAAACTAAAATAAAGAAAATTTGTGATATACAAAATTCAAATTCAGACATGAATGATTATTATGGGTACTCCTTAACATGAATTTATCTTCCTAACTAATCCTACGTAAATATATAATATTATTTTTCGTTTATTATTAGTTCAAATTAAATTAAGTTGAATCGAATTTGTTTTAATCAATTCAAAAATTGACTTGAAATTTTGGTTCTCACAAATTTTGATCAAACTAAAAAAAAATTAATCTAAACCTAACTCTTAGTATTTGAGCTAGATAGTGCATAGTTATATGAGTTGTAGAATTTTTTGTATTTAATTTGTTTATCAGATACTTTTAATATATATATATAGTCATTGCGATAGAATTCTAACTAATTTTATTAATTTGTTTTGAAAAAAATGTAGCTTTAACTCAATAAATTTAGAAATATTTTGTGTATTTTGTTTCTTTTTACTATTGAAATTATTAAAACAATTTCTATTCAAATTAATTTTAACCTTATCATAATGATTAATTTTTATAAGGAATTAAAATTAGATACTTAAAATTTCATCAACTAAAATAAGCTAACAAAACTCTAAAATAAAACCAAAATAATATATGGAATGAGTTGGTGAGTGGGTGACATGTTAACTTAATTAATTGATTAAATTTCAATTGAATTAATTCAATTCTGAAAATTGATAATTAGTCTTTTCCTTGTTGCAGTAATTATACATCTATAGGATTTGTCTAGTTTGAGCTTAAAAAAAAAACCAAAATAATATTTGAAGTACAGAAATGCTCAAATATACTTGTATATATATTTCAGATTAGAGTGTGACACCGTGGACGCGGGACCCATGAGAATCGGCAGAGGATAATCCGAAAGAGCTGTATGGATTACATTCTCCTTAGCGCCTTACCCACTACGCTTCACACCTCTCAGTGTAGCATCCACTTCCCCTCTCCGCCACCGCCACCGCCACCGCCACCGTGACGGAGCACCAAACCGGCGACAATGGCTCACTCCACATTTCCACATCCCACACTTCGCTTCCACCCCGATTCCACATCTAATTCCTTCTTATCTCCACCTCGTCTCAAGCTCATCAAATTCTCAAGAACGCCCAATCTCAATCTCAATGTCCCTGCTCCGCCGCTCTCCGCCGTAGCCACCGACCTCCCCGTCGACGGCGCAACAATTGCAGCCATCGGCGGCGGCTCGGTCGCCGCCCTAGCTGCGGTTCTATCACTCACCGATCCGGAGAGGCGGCGCCGCCTCCAGGCGGAGGAGGTTGGCGGCGGCGACAAGGATGTGGTGAAGGAGTATTTCAACAATTCAGGGTTTCAGAGATGGAAGAAGATATATGGGGAGACGGATGATGTGAACCGAGTGCAGCGAGATATTAGGTTAGGTCACTCCAAGACTGTGGAGAATGTGTTGACCATGTTGAAAGATGATGGCCCGCTCGCCGGAGTAACGGTCTGCGACGCCGGCTGTGGAACCGGTAGCTTGTCCATTCCGCTGGCTAAGGAAGGCGCCATTGTCTACGCTAGTGATATTTCTGCTGCTATGGTTGCCGAGGCCAAAAACAAGGTGCTCCTTTGTATTGCATAACATTTGATCATATGATCTAATATTAATATTGATTAGTTATATCTGGGAGAAATGAAAATGTCTCACTATGTTTGTAAAAAGGTGGGCTACTTTACCAATTGGTTTTGAAAGGAAACCTTTTATGTTATCAATATGATATAAGAGTCCATTAAATGGATATTTGATCCACTAAAATGAAGTTGGCTTCTTACCCAAAATTGGTGAAACAATGTCTTGAGAGTGCATATTGAGGATCCTACATTGAAAAGGTGAGGAGACATCATGAAATTCCATGTGTATCTAATATGGTATAAGAATTCATTAAGTTCAAACTTGTATTCCGTCCAATAAAAATGAAATTGAGGTCCTATCCTATGAACCCAAAGAAACATCATCTTTAGGGGAGGATCCATGTTGGAAAAGTGAGGAGGTATCACAACTTTAATAAGAAATGTGTACTACTTTGCTCATTATCAATTGATTTTGAGATGAAACTCATATTATCTAATATATTTGTCCTTGTTGAAATGTATTTAGCAATTAGAACATTCATAGGTATAAAGTTTATATATAGTTGTGTATCTAGTAGTTAGCATCTAAGTGCAAATCTTACATTCAAGAACCAAACATGTAGAAATTGTATATTTCATAAGGGACTTGGCTCTTCAACAACAGATGAACATACTATTTTGCTATTTTCAGCTGAAATGGAGGATATGTTTGCCGAGCCGTTGTCTGTATGATCTTTTTTATCTTTTTGGGACAAACTTTGTGTATGCATTATTACTTCTGTAGTACCCGATCTTTTAAGGCTCAATCGAGATAATGTTGTTAGCCTTTTCAGTTTGTCTTCTTCATTACGATTGTTAATCTCTTATATGGTTATTTTTGGTTTATCTTCTTCACGATTTTGCTTGTTTGGTAATCCTGATTATCTGTAATCAAACAACTGGTGTAGGCAAAAGAAGAGGTTGTAGTTGAAGGTGGGGAAAATGTGATGCCAAAATTTGAAGTGAAAGATTTGGAGAGCTTGGAGGGGAAGTATGAAACAGTGGTTTGTTTGGATGTTTTGATTCACTACCCTCAAAACAAGGCGGATGGCATGATAGCACACCTCGCATCGTTGGCTGAGAAGCGATTAATCATAAGCTTTGCGCCGAAAACATTTTACTACGATCTGTTGAAGAGGGTGGGGGAGTTGTTCCCAGGACCTTCCAAGGCAACCAGGGCATATCTGCACGCAGAGGCCGACATTGAGGCCGCATTGCAGAAGGTTGGCTGGAAAATTAGGAAGAGGGGTCTAGTTTCTACTCAGTTTTACTTTGCCACACTAGTGGAGGCAGTTCCTGCTTGACAATTCATAGCATTGCCTTGTATTTCAGTTTTGGTTCCTGTTATTCCTCTGGTATCATAACCAAATTATAATGCAAGATTTCAGTGGATACTTGACCTTCTTAATTCTAATCTGATGCTTGTTCTTTTACCCACTCTCCCTATTTTCTTGTTTTACTTCCTAGTTCAGTATCAAAGAGTTCAATATATTCTTATGCATTCTTTGGGACCAAGTTTGAGATTGAAATACTCGATCTCGTTTGAAAACATCCCTTACAACATGTCGTGTCATAAACAAAATATAGACAAGCAAAGAAGATAGAAGGGAAGATCACAGCATATATGGCAGTGTGTTAGCTACATCAACAAAAAACCGTTTCATTGAGGAGCAATTGAGTACACAATATCGATGAATCAAAACAAATGTGTTTGGTTGTGGTCAGTGTGGATGAATTGGGAAAATACAAGCCTGCGAAGTGGTATCGGGAGTGGTTTAAAGGTGGATCGGGTTTCACAGTTTCGGTTTGAAGTCATAGCAGTCTTGGTAGCAGAAGCGTATTTGAGGTTTCGTCGAAATATTGATGTTGTAGTGATGGAGAAATGGCCTGTGGCTACCAGATTCAAACTCAATGCCTACGTCGCTTGTCTTTCGGTTGGTTCACGCACATGGTTGGGAGCGATTGTTCGACACAGTGAGGGAAAGTTTGGGAGTTGGTGGGCATTATCTAAATAGTGAGGCAGATGTTGCTTGAGAGGCAAAAGTAGTTCTGGTTGGTATGAAAATGGCGGATGTCTTGTTGTGGTTCGGGCTATTAGTTCTTGAGATACTTAGCTGACAGTGTGATTATTAAACAAATAAATAATTCGTTAAGTGACGACAAACCCATCGAGTAATCTCTACATTGGTATGATATTGTCCACCTTGAATATAAGTCCTCATGATTTTATTTTTTGTTTTACCCATAATATTTATTACCAACGAAGATGTTTGTCTTTCCTTATAAACTTTCCAAATTACATTTGATTCTTATGCTATGACTAAATTAGGAGCACAAAGCAGCTACCTCACTCTGATATCACTTATTAAGGGATGACAACCTCTTGAGGAATCTTCACATTAATATGATATTGTCAACTTTGAACATAAGTTCACATGACTTTGTTTTTTGATCACTTAAAAGGTCTTATATCAATTGAGATGTTTGCGCTTCCTTACAAATCTATGATCTATCCTTTATTCAACTAATGCATAACTACTTTTTTTCTTTTTTTTTTTTGTATTCCCAACCGAATTTAATGACTTTATACCGGTTTATTGGAGTACAATAATCTCCTTGCTCGACTAATAGATTAGTTCATGATGTTGTTGGGTGGACTTTTATTCAATGTTGTTCTTCGGCTCCTGAATGGTTTGCTCGATGTGTTGATGCTGAACTTTCTGTTTGTATGTATTCTCAATTATATAAATTATTTATTTCCAATATATACATGAAGAAATTATCTTTTTAATCCTTAAGTTTGAAATCTAATTTTAATTTGGTTGGTATATTTCAAAATTGAATACTTTTACACAAAATATTTCAACCACGCTCACTTTTAATCATTGGATTTTTTTAAATTTATTTTTAAACGATTTTGTTATTTTATGACTAAAAGTGAACATTATTATTATAATATTTTGATAAAAATTTTCAATTTTTAAATGCCAAATTAAAATTAGACCCAAATTGATTCACGACTAAAATATTTTTTTCTCTATATATTTATTCAAGTTCAACCATAGTTGAACTGTGTAGGGTTCCGATTCATGATGCTCAGACTCATAAACACAAGGGGACAAAACTATCCATCTTATTTTTTCTTACTAAAGTAACCATATTACCGTTGGAAAAAAAAATCACGCAGGTATTTAGATGAAAAAAAAAAAGAAAAACAATTAAAACCGTTGAAAGTAATTTTGAAGGAATATATACCCCGCACGATGACCATTCAATTTCTTTTTTATAATGACCATACAATACAACTTAATAAAAAATGTACATGAAAACTTTCGTAATACACAGTAAATAAAGAATCTTGCCGTAATTTATTTATTATTATTTTTATATTGACCACACAATTTATGCAAAAATATGCAGGGAAAAAAATTAAAACAGAATAAATAAGGAATCCTGCCATAAAATAAATAAATAAATAAATAAATAAATAAATATATATATATATAAAGTAAACAAATGGAATTTGTTTATTTGTTTTGAATTTGGAAGAGGGTTTCTCCAAAAAAAAATATATAATTTTGAGTTTTTTTTTTTTTTAAAACAACAAATCCTACCTACTTTATAAGTAGAGTTTAGTTTGAAATAAATTATCACGAACTATTAATGGTAACCTACATTGTCTTTTCCTTTTTTTTTTTTTTTTTTTTTTAAATAATAAATTCAATTGGCAAACCTTTTTGGTTGCTGAATTTATATCTTATCATCTCATGAAGTAGATAAATTATACGAATTATACAATTTCTAATATTATCAGTTAATTGCGGCAAAACAAAAACAACTGGTCGTCCATCCTCGAACTCTTCCCCTTCCGCCCGTTCATTCCATATATTATTTTGCTCCGATCGCTCGCCCATCACTCTCGAGTTTGCGTTTTTCATTCGCCAAGATCTCCTCGCCGGAACCCCCCATCGAGATCTCCGATCGATTCCAAGGTTCCGATTGCTGGTTTTCTCTTCCATATCTGAAATACCGACCAGCTACTTTCTCCCCCATTTCTTCCCTAGGTTTTGCACGGAGCATTTGAAGCCTTTTTCATCTCAGGCAAGTTGTTTTCCGCTAATTCCATCATCGAATCATCTATTGAATTTTGCACGTTTGATTTTTGGGAAAAAGGGAAAACTAGTGAGAGAATTGGAGAACGGATGAAAGCATGGAAGATTATGGAAATTTTCTTCTTGTATGGTTGTTTGTTTTTATTTTCCTGGATTCTAATCACGTTTAATTTATTAGAAAACTACTCCGGCACTATGGGTTTACATAGTTAATTAAAGGGTCGGAGCCGGACTAGTCTAGTTTGTGGTATCTTGTTATATTTTTCGTATTTGTTTGTTCTCCGTCGATTCTTTATTGTTTTGCACATTGCGGTATGAGTTCGCCGGGTTATAGAGCATGTTTGAATTGCGACAGTGAGAGGTTTTGAGCTGTGGTCAATAGAGCAGTGGGTTGGGCTGATTGTTTTTCTGGGAGTCGGAAAGTTGAAATTTTAGGTCGTTTTTTGCAACAAGTACAATTGATGCAAATAGGAGATTTCTTATTTCTACGTCTTATGGAATAGGATTTCAGACAATGTAGAGCTTAGTAATGCTTGATTATAAAGAATGGGTCGGTTGGTCCCCAAGGGATGGCGTGATGGATGAAGGCTTGGACTTTGAAGTCGTGCTCTCCTTATAGGTTCGAGATTCATCTGTGACATTGTAGACACCTCTCCGGTCTCCATTTCTTCGATGTCTCCTGCCTAGCCTAGAGACGAGCGTGGTTGCTCTTGCTATAGTGGAGCAAAAGCTCCAATTTCCCAGTTTCCAAAAAAAGAATGGGTCGATGCTCTTTTCTTTTTGAATCTATGTTTGATCACACCGAATGTGTTAGAAAGAGAGCTAAAGACGATGTTGTACACTGGGGACAGTAGATACAACAGATAATTCTCAGATTGTTTTCAGTTGTCATGAATCTAAAAGAAGGATTGTTTAGTGAGGGAAAGTCCTGTAAAGCTGAATTGCATCGGTATTTGATTCCCAAACCTAATTAACTGAGAAGAAACTGATGGCTTAGTTTGAATGTGAAAATTCAATTTGGATAGCGATTGAAACTTAGCCCTTAGGAACATATAATTAAAAGCTACTACTGAGATGAAAGGACTGATTTCCTGAACACTGATTACTAATTTGATTAACTTTCATTTTGTGGTTCCTTGAAAAAGGCTTTTTTAATTAAAAAAAAATGACCCATGGGGGTTCTTCATTTGTGTTTATGGCTGAGTCCATTTGGGCTACCTTATTGATCTTAACAACTTGGAAGGTCTTATTGGTGAATCTGGATAGTGGAAACATACATGTAAATTTGCATTGGTATTTCCTAAAGTTAATGTTCATGACTATTAGGAAATGTATTGATGTCATTTTTTCTCAGGTCGTATTAAATTTGGTTGAATGACCTTGCTGCTACTGTTTAATCTTGACTTCAAGTATGTTGAGTGGAGAAAGAAGGTACTGCATTACTTTCCTGCTTTATTACTGCAAACTTGCAATGTTGGTATTTTTTTAATTAGGGCTTGTGAAATTTTAGTTTTCATCCATTCTTTTTGCTTTGATGTGCAACCATCACATACATTTAGTAATTCGATTCTGTTTGCGTTGGGCGAGCAGCTGCATTAAGCATGGATGATAATTGATAGATAAAGTTTTTCTGGAAATCACTTGAATTACCTGTTGACATTGTTCGCTGCAACTTGCGTCAATGTTTTAAATAATATGTAATAACAGCACTAAATGGTTTTCCCTTTCCACAATTCTTGAGTTTTTTAAAAAAAACTGTATGTCTTACAGTGGGAGATTGGATTCAACCTATTCATTAACACAATAGGAAGGGTTAGTGGCACATTGTTTGGTTGTAAACCAGTTCAATACCAAAGTCACAGGTTCGATTCCGAGAATCGGTATTTGTCTCTCATTTGTTTGAGAGCAGTCATACCGTAGGCTTTGTTGTCCCCCCTCCCCCAATTTGTACTAAAAAATTAACACAATAGGAGACTTTTGAGGGCTCCTTGAAATGTTATACGCGCTCAAATATACAGTTGAATTTAGAATAATAATGTTAATGGAATATTGTAGAGGAACTGGATGATGTTAGATATCTAACTCTGAAATAACCTGTAACATTCAGAAAAAAAAAACACAATAATGGATAGGATAATAGTCTGACATTATTCAAGGAAAGTCTAAATCTCTTTTTTTGTTTTTTGGATAAAAAATAATTTCATTAATGGTATGAAATTACAGAATTACATGATACTAATAATCCACTTACAAAAGAGATCTCCAGCTATTAAGAAGAGAGCCATAATTATAACCATCATGGAGTCAAAGACGACCTTGGGGTGTTTAAGGTGATGGGTTCAATCCATGGTGGTCACCTACCTAGGAATTAATTTCCTACGATTTTCCTTGACATCCAAATGTTGTAGGGTTAGACGGTATGACCCGTGACATTAGTCGAGGTGCGCACAAGTTGGCCCGGACAGTCATGGATATAAAAAAAAAATCATAAAAAAGCGGTGACAATTTACACTAAGATACCACCAAGTAAGTAATATTATCAATTCACCAATCAAGATGTGTAGATTTCTATTGGAAGTTCCTGTGATTTCTTTCCAGCCATATGCTCCAACAAAATGCTATAATAAATCTCAAGGAAAGTACACAAACACAACAACCAAATCCCCGGCTTCTTAGAGAGAGATGGAATCCTCTCCTCTAGACAAACGTCTACCAAAAACTCACACTTTCTCCTCACACCCTTCCTCCCCTTGCAAAACAATTCCACTCCCGGATACATATGAAGTACTGAGGTCTTATAGATGACTAAGGGTAGATTTAGAACCCTATCAATGCTAGGGGAACTACGAAAAGGTTTTCCAGCTAGCCAAAACAAATAAATGGAGGGTTTCACAAACTTCTTGTTGTTAAAAGCTCAAATAGAGGCATAAAATTTAACTTGATCCAACAAATCTTCAACATTACCCTGGCAATACTCCGATTCTCTTAAAGAATAGTGTCATTAGCAAGAAAGGAAAAAGTTGTTTGAACGAGAAACTCTTCAATGAAGGGATAAGAGACAGGGAGGAAACTTTTTTGTTTAGCTAAGTTCCATCAAACTTCATGCTATATAGCGTGTTAATAATGTCTGAGAAACCTATCTTTAAATCCCGATCTATTTTTCATGGCCAGCTATTGCACAAAATAGGCATGAATTGCATGATCCTATGTGAGGGGGTGGGCATTCATTTAAATGGGATTCTCTTAAATTCTTCTCGTGTACTTATATCTTTCATTTATTTTCAAGTCAGATAAACACTGAAATAAATGCAAAGTTTACTCCATAAAAAGATGCGAACTATAATGAAGAAGTAAGTGAGACTGAGTCTTTGCTAGCTTATTTGAGAAGAATACTCCACTGAAGGCAGGAGCCAAGTGGAAGTGTTTGTTCTTTGGTTGCTTTTTTTGTAGGAAAATTATTGAAAAGAAAAAGCTATAATTATCTAATGTAGCCTAAAGTGAATCCTTCAAACATCTTATTGTTTCCACGCTTGGCAGATGGACATCAGCAAGACGAGGTGGGATGACTGTTTTAGGAAAGGTTGCAGTTCCAAAACCTATTAACTTACCCAGTCAAAGGTATTTTCTTTGTTGATCAACTATCGCTGGTGTGATTTTTTTTTTCTTAGGGTTGTCTGCTATTAGATATGAACATTCCTGTTTAGCTTAGATAGCTGCTTTCTCTTTAAATTTATGCGTTCTTCCTTTTTTTCAGGTTAGAAAATCATGGTTTGGACCCAAATGTGGAAATTGTACCCAAGTGAGTATGCAGTTATTTATTTGGTTATTACTCTCTATTTCTAGCTCTTTCACGTGTTATTAGTAAGCTTTGGCTAACTCATTCTATCACAAACATTTTTATGTGTTTCCTGGTTGATTTTCTGTTTGATTGAATGGTGTTGATTTTCCCACACTTGATAGGGGTACTCTCAGTTGGGGCAATAAGTCAACTTCATCTGCAACAAATGCATGGGGTTCCTTATCTGTTTCTCCTAATACAGATAGTGCTTCTGGTTCACCACACCATCTCTGTGGTCGCCCTTCATCTGCTGGTGGCACTCGCCCATCAACTGCTGGTAGTGACAAGTCCCATGAACCTCTTGCTAATGCATGGGGCCCAAATTCTAGACCATCATCTGCCTCTGGGCCTGGGACGTTAAGTCATGCATCATTCACATCCTTACGCCCTCACAGTGCTGAAACTCAATCTAGTAGCTCACAACTATCACGATTTGCAGAGACTTCTGAAAATCCAGGGGCATGGAATTCTGCTTTGACTACAGAGAAAGTGGTATCATGCTTGCAACCTGTATATTTTCTTAATTATATTAATATTTCCCAATTCACTTTCTATGTTAGACTATATCCAATGCAGTCAAACTTGGGGGGGCAATTTTCTACCAATTTCTCTATTTTTAAAACTGGAACCTTTTCCATGATCGTATACTTTTTGGAGCTTTTACTGAGTGGAAATGTCTTTATTTTACTTCATCTGTCTATTACATTCTAATTTATTTTTGCTAATGGCATCGATGTCTTTATATGCTTATGGTTGTGTCGATTATTGGGAGCAAGTTACTGTCAACTGCTTTTCCTTCTTTCAGTTTACTTCCCTCATTCAAGCTCAGTATGAAATGATCTCATCCATATATTTATATGCATGTAGGGAAAGATGCCATGTAAGAGTGATGGGTTTTCTTTGACATCTGGAGATTTTCCTACGCTGGGTTCTGAAAAAGAATGTGTAGGAAAGGATGCTGAGTCACAAGGTTCATGTTTATGTGTTACTTGAACTCAAATCTCTTTTACCATTAAAGTATTATGTTTTATATTTGTGAACTTATTATTATTTGGTGCTCAATCTGGTTTGGTCCATGGTAAATTAATGCTGGCTCATTTAGATTTAAGTATTAAAGGGGTGCATTTTTAAGTATCTGTTGCATAGAGTTGGATGCTTTTCTGATAGACCCCCAGTCCTTTAGGTTTATTGGAGGAGAAATAGGGCTGTTAATAATCCTATTTGACACTTGGTCAGAATGATGACCGTTAGTTAGTTGTGTCAGTTAGTTGGTATATCCCTCTATAAATAGCCTGTATGTTACTCTAAAAAGACATTAACTGTTCATGTTGTAACTTGTATCCAAGATTTTCTGCTTCAATTCAAACGTTTTTTTGTGTGGTTTTCTTTTTGTTATATCATCTTTCAGCGAGAAAACTGAAGGAATTTAAACGGTGGCCTGTGGCTACTAGCTAGTCAAGATCAGTTTCTGTTTTGTTCACGTCAATTAGTCAATAATTCTTTATTTTGTTTGTTTTTACTTCTATATTGATTTGTTAAATAAAAGTAAGCACATTCTATTACCTACGTATGATGAAGGTGAAGAAGGGGGCTTCTTTTGAAAGTGACATGAATTTTCCATTTCACAGATAACGGGTCCAATGGAGGAGCTATAACGAAAGAGAGGACTGGAACTTCGGCAATTGGTATGTGGCATTTTTTACCCCTTCTAATCAGGGTGTTGCAATTCCAATGTTCTGTGTCTCCTGCTAATATCATGTGTAAATTCTATCCTTTTATTATATAATATAGCTGTTTACTTCGACCATCTTTAAAATTTCAGATGATCCTAAAAATGTAACTTCAAATGTTGCAAGTGTTAATTCCTGGAGAAGTGATAGTCTTCCGCACAACGATGATGGATCTAGGCCAAATGTAGAGAAATGGCTGGGGCATCCCCAACCTTACCCTGGTGCAAATATTCCTCCCCCACATTATGATGCCTGGCATGGTTCTCCAGTAAACAATCCTCAAGGTGGTGTATGGTTTAGAGGTCCTCCACAAGGAGGTCCTCCATATAGAACTCCAGTTGCTCCTGGTAATTTCCCTATGGATCCATATATGTATTATCCTCCACAGATTCACCCTGGTGGAATTCCCAATCCCCAGCCTCCTCTTGGAACTGGAGCCAGGGCACACCATCCTAAAACTGGAGATGTATTCAGACCTCCTATGCATGATGGTTTTGTACACTCGGGTGTGTCAATTAGACCTGGATTTTTCCCGGGTCCAGTTACCTATGAGGGATATTTCCGTCCTCCCATGGGCTACGGCAATTCAAATGATAGAGATGCTCCATTTATGGGAATGACTGCTGGGCTTTCTGGGCCTCCTGTTTACAACAGGTACTTGGGCCAAGACCAAAGTGTCTCTGAGCCTGCAAGTTCCCATGGCTTATCCAGTGGACATGGTTCGAGTGGGAAGGCTTTGGTTCCTGAACAAGTAGAATCTGGTCTTCCTTGTGATAATCAAGGACCATACAAGGTTCTTCTGAAGCAGCAGGAAAACTTAAATGGGAAGAACGAAGAAGAAAATAGGGTAAATTCAACGACTAATCAGTTGATTCTTGAGAAGGTTCACCAACAGAGGGTGTCTCCTCAGGAGAATGACTGGGATCATAAAAAGGAAGTTGATGTGAGGAGAAGAACATTTGGTGTGGAAACGTATTCTCAGGCTTCTGCCAACCATGGAGCTCAGTTGTCTGAAAATATCAAAGCGAAGTCTCATGGAAGCAAGAGGACTGGCGATGGTTTACTAGAAAAATCGGATTCTGATGCTTCTGGTTTTTCTGAAGTTCCCAAATCACTGGCCACTGCCACAAAAGATACAAGTCTGATTCAGAAGATAGAGGGACTAAATGCCAAAGCCCGAGCTTCTGATGTGCGACATGATGTTGCACCTATTTCCAGCAGGGTGGAGCCAAATGAGTTTCAATCTAACGATAAGCACTCTGATCATTTTGTTGCCCATGAAGCTTGTGCGAGTACTGTTTTCTCCGAAAATAGGGATTTTAATGATGTCATAGACCCGGCCTCCAGTGTACTGAGCGTGTCCATGGGTGATAGGAACGTTCAATTATACAACAGAGCACCTGTCAACAGGTTTGTCCAAGTTCTTGATTAAAATTAAAATTCTTGAAGATGTTGAGAATGTGTAATATTTCTTCAAATTTGCAGGAGGCCTAATCGTGGAATGCAAGGGAGAATTGATCATCATGGTCGAGGAAATGTCAATACACAGGAGGTTAGTAGGTGGGATAAAAGATTGATGTTGGACTCCCCAGGACTATTGGCTACTCCCAACCAGGAAAGCTCTGCTCCTGCAAGAGACCACAATGCTGTAGGGGCTAGTGATAAGGTCAAGTCATTTTCTTCTGATAGCCACGGGGACGTATCTGCCCCATCTGTAGGTGATTCAAACAATAGCCAAGCTCAGGTATATGTTTTTATTTATGTGGCTGCTAGGTTTTTTGTGTTTTTGTTTTTGTTTTAGTTATCGTTCTGCTTTGTTTCGATCAGCGTACAAAGATGAGAGAGCTAGCAAAGCAACGCACCAAACAACTGCAGGAAGAAGAGGAGGAAAGGACTAGAAAACAGAAGGCTAGGGCCTTGGCAAAACTTGAAGAGTTGAACAAGCGTGCAGTAGCAGGGGAGGGGCCAACTCAGTGTTCTGAAAATGCTTCTAATGATGGCATAAGAAATAAGAGAGAAGAACCTCAAAATCTTGTTAACCCAATAACGTTTGGTACTATATCTGAAGTGCACACCTCAGGTTCTGATCTACTCGTGGTTGTTAACAATAGGCAGTCAACTATGGGTAATAAAAATTCTCCCATTGTAGCAGGAGATACATCATTGAAGAAACCAAGTAGTGATAATAAGGAACAAGTTGTGCCACCTATTCAATCGAGACCTTCGGAGCAGGAGGTAACTATTTCTGATGCAGCTCAAAATAAGAATGTCTTTGAGGTAAGTGGAGGCAGTGCATCCTCGAAGCATAAGCGTGCAGGAAGTAAACAAAAACTAAATATTCCATCGGAAATGTCTGAAAAGCTTCCTCATTCTATAAAGGAATCAAAAAGTCAGACCATCGTTGCCGACATTCATACAGTTGTAGAGAAGTCGAGCAATGTCATTACAGATTCTGTTGCTGAATCTTCCGCACCTACAAGAAAGAAAAACAACAAGAGTGGGAAGAACAAGCACAAAGTGGAAGAGGCCATAATATCTACATCATCACCTCAGGTTTCAAAAGAAGCAAATCTTACAATGGAATATGATAAACCAACGGCTACTCAATTGGTATTGGATCCACCAACAGATCCACAATTTCCAATTAGTAGTGATGAAAATAAGTTCAGAGAGCAGTTACCTCTGTGGCCAGTTGTCGAGACTCTTGGCAAAGGTAATGGTCAGTGGAAGTCTCAGCAATCTCGTAGGATGCCAAGAAATGCACCAAATAGACCAGGAGAAAAGATCCACGGCAATGATTCTGTTATCTGGGCACCTGTGCGATCTCTTAACAAATGTGAGCTTACCGATGAAGCTGTTCAGAAGAATGAAGTTGAGACCGTTGCTCCATCTGTAAAGATTGATAATCAGGTGCAGAATATACCAAAAAATAAGCGAGCTGAAAGGGAGATATATGTACCGAAGCCAGTAGCCAAAGAGATGGAGCAACAAGGAACCATCCATCAAGACACTTTACCAATGAACCAGGCACCAGATGAAAACAAGGCAGATTCTAGCTCTCAAAGTTCTGATAATACTCGATCTAGTGCTGCTGTTTCTGGTAATGCGAGATTTCCCACAGATCACAGAAACGGGGATGGTAGGAACCATAAACAAAGCAAGGCACATTCCTCGTGGCGGCAACGGGGAGCAACGGAATATGGGCATGGCTTGCCAGATCAATCATCTTATATTTCAAATGCTGGTAGTTCTGTTCTAAAACCAAGTGAATATCAAGTACCAGGGAAGGCTGCTGGAAGCTCCACCAATGAGTTCACGAGTCAGATCGACGAGTGGGATCCACCTGAAGGGTGGAATGATCCCAACTACTCAACCTCCATCCCACCAGTCACTGCAGCTGTTGGAAAAGACCAGGGAGTGTCAGGCAGGGGAAAACAATCCCAATATAAGCACAAGGGTGTAGGGAACAATTATGATCTAAATGAAAGGAAACTTAAAATCGGAGACAACGAAAAAATCTCTTCTGAATCTTCGGTGCCAGAGGTGGATCAAAAGGATGTATCGGCTGCTGCTAAAGAAAATAGGGGTGTTGGGGAACGTTCAACATCACATTGGCAACCCAAATCACGAATGGTTCAACCCCACAGTCATCAAAGTAGCAAGCCTAGTGGTGATCAAAATGTTGATGTTCAAGCTGCACAGACTAATAAAATGGGAACTAGGCTATCTTCACACAGCACAAAGACGAATGATGATGTGGCACAAAATTATGAGGGATCAAATGTTGGTCATTATGCAGCCAGGGGAGATAAGAAAACATCTTCCCGTAACGAGCGTCCTTACTCCCCAATCCATACAGTTGAGGTTGCTCCAGCAAATACAGATGTGAGACACGAGCAACAGTTGCCTTCATTTTACCATAAAGGCAGTGAGAACCATAACCGCTTTGGAAGAGGGTCGGAATCTCGTCGGGAAAGGAACCCCTCCTCTCAACATCATAAGCAACATTATCCACCTGCTAACAGAGACAGGCAACGACAAAATATGCAGTACGAGTACCAACCAGTTGGGCCACACAATGGAAAACCGAACATGGATAAACTGAAGGATACCACTCAGCATTCAGGATCAAGGTACGTAGAGAGGGGCCAAGGTCAATCCAGAAGAGATGGTGGGAACCTTTACAAGCAAGAAGGCGATTCGGTTTGATTAGATACCTGTCATATTTAGCATAATTTGGAGAGTCCAAATACATTTTCTTTATTTGACCCGCACCAACCCGGTTTATACGTAGCGCAGGCTGATCTTCTATGGATCATCAGGTACTTGAGAAATATTCCTTTTTTTGTTCCTTTTTCCACAGTTTAATGTTTTCTAAAACTAAATAACTGATTGTGTGGAACTGCATTTGAGCAGGGTAGTAGGAGCCAGATTTGATAGTGTAAGAGAAACCTGTTTGGAGGTTGATGGAGTGCTTGGACTTGTTTATTTTGTAGGCTATTATTCTGATATGAACACTTTAATTTGTGCTCACATGTTGCATGTTGTGACAGAACCTTCACATAATTTTTTTTTTTTTTTTCTATCCCCACTCCTACGCCTTGTATGTATGACATTTTGTTGTTTCCTTTACTTGTTTGAACGACAGAGGAAATGAATTAGAGAAGCATTCTGATTCTTCACCGGCATAGATCCATGTTTTTACTGTTTGTTTTCGATCAGTTTTACTTGATTGACTTTAATAAATTTTATTGATTAATCAGTTTCACTTGATTGATTTTCATTTAAAAAAAAAGGAAGAAAATTTGAAGACATCAATTTGTAGATTGGAATGTCACGAATGAGAGAAATATTTGTTCCTAATTTCTGCTATATTTAAATATGTTTTTGTTATATTTGAATTTTTCTAAAATTCTGACTTATATAATTCGAAAAATTTTCTTTATTTAATCTAAACATGTTTGAGAACTTTTTAATTATTGAATCATGTTCAAATTGACTAAAAAATTGACTGTAGTTTGGAGATGCTTGAGAATTGTTGTTATTATTATTATTATTGATTTAACAAAAAGGAAATTAAGGTTGTACATAGTTCTATTCTAGTTAGCTCAGCTCCTTAGAATTGTTTGTCATGAGTTAGTGGTTCATATTAAATGAATATTCTTAATAGTTCGATTATGTATATTGTATAAAATTGATAATCCCTTATATATTAAAAAAAAAAAATTTAAAAAGTTATACAATCGAGAGTTTTTTTTTGAAAAACGAAAGACATTAAATATATATTTGATTAATCCAAATTTTGACTTCAACTTTGTAGAGATTAGAGGAAAAAATGGAGAGGGCCTCAAATACAATGATTCGAACTTAATTGTTCGACGATATCTTGATAACTTCAACAAAAGTTGATGTGGTTGTAAAACAAAATTACACCAATAATTCATAGTTAGATATGTAATTTGTTAGACCCATTGCTTGCTTTACACAATTTATCCTAACCATCAAGAAATAATATGTTTTTCATCTATCTCACAACCATGTTCAACTGGATTCACCACTACAATCCTCTTGTAAATTTTTAGTTCTTAAATTTGAGATCTAATTTTTATTTGATTTTTATATTTCAAAATTGAAATATTTAACAACGTACTCAATTTTAGTCTTTAAAATAACAAAACCATTGGTTATATAACATAACATTAACTAAAATGATGGCTAAATTAATTTAAAATTTTAATATATTAATAAAGTGATTATTTTAATTTTAACGTAAAATTAATTTTTAAATGAAAATAAGTATATTAGTAAACCAAAAAAAAAAGTAAAAATAAAAAATGAACATTATTGGAATGTCAAATAAAAACATTGAATTTTAACCTACATGAACAAAATAGAAACCAGAGTCAAACTTATAGACTAAAAATTTAACTTTCCCTTATTTTTATCTACTTTTACCAATGCCTTTAATTCTAAACCCAGTGATTTAAAAAGAAAAGTAGTTTCAAAAAAAAAAAAAAAAAAAAAAAAAAAAAAAAAAAAAAAAACTAAAATTTAATATTTACTTTAACATAGATGAAAAACAAGCTAAATTTTCAAATATTAAAGACCAATTTTTTACTTTTTTTTTTTTAGTATAAATTGGGGAGAGAGACCAACAAGTCTTACATAAAGGACACAACTACTCTCAAATAATATGAGAGTTAATATCAATTGTTTGATTAAATTTTCAAATATTAAAGACCAATCTTTTGCTTTTGAAAATTAATAAACAATATAAAAATAGAATCCCAATTTAATAGACATCACACTACCCATTAATTAATATGTTACTTTATTTTGTTTTCTAATTTTCCTTATGAGCCATTTTAAAGGCTTAATAATAACGGCTCAAAATTTTTAAAAAAAAACGGCTCAAATGATATTTCTCGTCTTCAAATAAGGAAACAAAATATGTTAGATCAAATAAGGAAGAAATATCTTAGATCAAATAAGGAAAAACAATAAATGTGGTCAATGGGTCAAAGAAATAGTTTTGAAGCTCATCTTCAATGTCGTCTTCAATTCTCAAGTTCACGGGAGGGTGAAGATCATATCAGTAAGCTTGTTCGTAACTTGAACCCTAAATCTTGAATTCCAACAAGAACCTCTGGATCGAACCAATTAAAACCCTATTACAAGATGTGTTTCGTTAATGGTAGACCAATGTAAGTTTAGAACCTTTGTTTGTCGATTTCTTTTGTTATACCCGACTGATAATCATTTTATAGTCTTAGGTTTAGATAAAAGTAGAAAGATAGATTGAGGCCAGGGTTGAAGATATTGGAGCTTCTATGCTTGTTGAAGATAAAGCAATACTCTCCTTGATCGCCTCAAGGTAAAAACTGACAAAAAGGCGAATCCTAAATGAAGTAAGATGCAATGAATAAATGTATAATTTCAAATTCTTACAAAAAAATTACTAAAAATTAAAAACAATAAAATGAAGTCTAAGGCATTAAAAAACTTAAGAATAAAACATTAGTTGGTCTTCAATAATTTTTTTTTATGAAAGTTGAATATGTTAGGAAAGAAGCCCACTGAGATGGTTTAGTTTGTGTTCGGCTAGGCCCATGTGGAGTAGGTCTGTTCAGAACCAATCCAAATCGAACTGGTTGGCTTGGTTCGATTGTTCCTTTTTTTTTTTTATTCTTCTGGTTCAATTATTTAGAAAATTGAAATTATCGGTTTGGTTTACAGTTTTAGAAATATAAAACCGAATAAAACTGAACCGACATTAATAACATTAAAATCCAGCCGTTCATTTAAAACTTAACCCACATACTTTTATGACACGTGAATATAGTGCATGTCTCCCACATCTCTCATTTTATTTTAAATATAAATTACTTTAAACACAATCCAAGAAAACTCCACTTCCCAATAAGGTGTCTTTTCACATTTTCCATCTTTTATATATATCTATATATAATAAACCTTTCTTTAAATTTAATTAATTTAAACTCATCCTCAAGATAACTCTTCCAATTCTCCTAATTTGAAAAAGGAAAGGTTTGAGTGGTATCCCTTTAAGAGTCACACATAAAAAAAAAAAAAAAAAAAAAATTATAAACAAAAAGATATTATAAAAAAAAAAAAAAAATTTATGACTCTCAAAGAGCCAGATCAACAGGCTACACCCAAACCTTTCTCATCTGAAAAAACAAAAATTCTTCCATCCTTTTTTAATATTTTTTTCTCTCTCCAAAAACACATCAATTTCTTTTCAATCTAAATTAATTTACTCTTCATTTGAGCTCCGCTTGTTGCCATTGGGATCATTACCCTCACCGTCTTTTCGATGTTGTTGCCTGTGAGTTTCTTGTTTTTTTTTGCACGCGGAAAGGAACCAAATATGTTCAGAAAGACTATTGAGGCAATTGGAGTGGAGTCTAAATGAAACTTTGTTATTTTTTTGTACGTGCAAGGATTTTTCTTTTTCTTTTTCTTTTTTGATTAAAGGTGTTTGTGGACAGTGGCTTGAAGTTCTTTCTTTGTACTTCAATCGGTTAAAACCAAACCGAACCGAGCTAAACCGATGGAGCTCGGATCGATTCTAAACCCAAAACTGAAAGTTATGGTTATTTTTCAGTTTATGATTCTACATAACCGAGATCTTCGGTTCAGTTTATGGTTTAGCCAAAAACCAGTCCAAACCAAACTGTGAAAACCATTTAGTCCGTTTAATATATGTAAGCCCAATAGGACATATTGAGAGTAGGGATGTTCACGGTTCGATTTGGTCCGTTTTCGGCCAAACCATGGACCAAACCTTTCGGTTCTAATAAAATCAAGGTTATAAAAAATGTACGTTTTGCGATTCAAAATGTACGATTCGAGAGGAAATCGATTCAAATCGTAATTTTGAATCGCACATCAGACGTTTCAAGAGGGAAAAATGAACGATTCGCGGGTGAATTGGAGCATTTCTGTAAAAAAGAAAAAAAAATCATACCTTTTTTAGTTTTGGAGGTCGAAGATGACCAACACAAAAAGAAGTTTCATCATTTTTTTTTTTAATTTCAAACAAATGATACAGACTACCAGAGAAAGAGATGAAGAGAGAAAGTGTGGCTGTGAAAAAAATTAGTGTTTTAAAAAAAAATCGAAAGCTTTTTTTTTTGTTCTTTTTTTAAATTTCAAAGGGTTTTTTTAAAATAAACAATAAATTCAAGGAAATTCATATTTCATTTCATGATTACATAAATTTAATGTGTTGTCTTTTCCATTATTTTTAATTACAAAATTAAGGATAGATTTGAGCCATAAAAAATAAGAGGAAGAATAAGAATGAAGATGATTCTTCGTGTTTTGATTACTGAAAATTATTCTCTCTATAATCACAATTTTCAAAAATCACCTATTTCATTATCCTCTTAACTATTTTTATTCTGTCTCCAACAACTTTTTATACATCACATCACTATTTTTTACTCTCATCATATATATTATTTTATTTTTTTCATAATCATTCT
>JBBMKA010000009.1:14402991-14444859 GCA_037833695.1 Sechiopsis laciniata | reverse complement strand
CAACAACTTTTTATACATCACATCACTATTTTTTACTCTCATCATATATATTATTTTATTTTTTTCATAATCATTCTTTTCACCTCAAACATAAATAATCATTCTCTCTGTAATCGTTCCATACACCTCAAACGCAAATAATCTATTCTCTTCCTCATTCTCATTCCCCCTTAGTCATTACTATTCTCATTCTTCCAAACACACTCTTATGGGGTATTTGGGCCACCAAGAATAAGGAGGAGAATGAGAATGATACTCTGTGTTTGAGCCATCAGAAATCATTTTCCCATAATCACGTTTTTCAAAAACCATTTTTTCATTCTTCTCCTAACTATTTTTTATTCTTTCTCAAACAATTTTTCATATATCACATTATTATTTTTCACTCTCATCATATTCATTATTTTATTTTTCTTTTAATTATTATCTTTATCTCAAACACAAATAATCGTTCTTCTCATAATCATTATCTTCACCTAAAACACAAATAATCATTCTCCTTCCTGTTCTCTCTTATTTTCATTCCCCTCTTAATTATTATTATTTCCCATACTCCAAACACCCCCTTAATGAGTAGCCTTTTGTATTTTTTTTAATTGCTAAGGGAAAGTATCAATAAATTAATCTATTTATATTAACTCAAAAAAAAAAAAATCTATTTATGTTATATGAAAAATTTAAATTGAGGGTTAAATAAAAAAAATGTTATTCAAATTTCGGCAAAAACAAATAAATATTTAAAAAGTTGAGGAAACTTGCCACCAAGGTTATCAAAATTATATAAACTAATAATTATTTATAAAACTGAAACTTACGATACACAATACTTTAAAATTGAATTTCGATTCACGTTTTTTGTTTCAGTCGGTTCGGTTTAAACCTGACTAAAGTTCAAGAACATGAAAAAAAATCGAGACAAAGTTGAAATCTACTTCAAAAACAAAAAACTATGAGTCTCGTGTAAAACAGAAACAAAAAGAGAAGTTCAATATTAATAATATTACAAAACACAATCTCAACAAGAAAATTCAAAATAATCAGCCATTAAGTGGGCTAATAAAGCTCAGAATCGTCCACAAAGAAAAGAGCCAAGGTTAAAAAAGAAAGAATTTGTCTTAACAAGTAAAAACAGAGACAAAAAAGAAAGAAAAAGAGTGGCGTTCCTTTTTTGCTTCATTCTTCATCTCTCTGTTCCTCGAGCATTTTGGACTCAAAATGGTGAGGATTTCATTGGCGTAGAAGGGGATTTGTTGCCAACAAATGAGATGAAACAAAGATTGGAAAAGAATAAAAAAACAATGAGATAGTTTTTATTGGATGGATTTAATTTGAGTTGAAATACCAGAGAATTTTTTTTTTTTTTTTTTTTTTTTTTAAATTTTGAATTCAAACCTTAAAAATAAAAAAGAAATACAGGTGTTGGCTTTTATCTTTCTCTTTCTATCTCGCTAAGTCACATTTTTCCACTGAAAAAGAGAAAAAATTACAACAATTATGCCTGATAGACACGTGGAGAAAGATAGAATAGCATTTGAAGGGACAACCTTTTCAACCATGAATGCATGATCGACACATGGTAGAAAGAGAGAAATATTTGGTGGAATCAAAATATTCATACATGGAAGACATGTGTCGAATCATGCAGTCATCCTGTATTGTTGTGTGTGGAAGTTTCTCATCTTTGTTGTAGAGACTTTTCTTTCTCTGATATGTAAAAACTTTGGAGGAGTGAGCTTCATGATAATGGTAATGCAACAAAGGTCTTCGTTCATTTTAGCATGGAATTAGAATTCATTAAGTCTAAATAGATATTCAGTTCAAAATTGGTAGCCCAAAAGAAGTACCATCTTGATAGTACATGTTAAGAATTTCACATTGATAAGGTGATGATATCTTCTAGTGTTTATAAAGTAAGTAGAACTACCCCGTCATCACCAATTAATTTTGAAATAGATATTTACACTATCTAATATGGTATCAAGAGTTAATGTCTTATGACTGAAGATCTTGCAGGTGCTTCTTCTACTGATTTCGATCGAGTTATTCTTTTTAAACAAACCAAATAACATTTTTTATTTTAGAATATCAATACAATAAATTAAACATTGTAAGGCCTAAAAGTAATCTCATGGGTGCTTTTAAAACAAAATAAACATAAGGGAACACCAAAAAAGAACATGTACATAAAGAAAAATCCTTTGTAGGATATTAAATTTATTTTTTACAATATTAACAACCTAATCCTCAATATTTTTAAGTAAAAGAAATTTGAATGGTCTTATCATTAAGTACAAAAGTAATAAATGACCTTTCACTTCCAATAGAAACACATGGCACACAATACAAAGCAAGATATTTAAAAATACTCAAATAACTCAGACTTAAGTTTATGTGCTCCAATCTCACCCTCATTTCTCCTCCCCCCACCTTTTTTTTTTTTTTTTTTTTTTGCCGCAGTTCTTCTGGTTTTTCACCATAGCTTTCTGTAGAAGTATTAATTTTAGAGATTGTTTATCTTCAATGTTTTCTCTTCTTTACTACACTGTCCTAATATAAACGAGTTCATTTTTCAGCAAGTATTTGTGTTGTTAATCTTTTCACATTTTCCCCTTCTTTTCTTGTGTGTTTCCTTTGTGGCAGTTCACTTGTTAGTCGTAGCTTATTTTTTTCCATTTGGCTTTTTCGACGTTTTTTTGATGTCGAGAAAACCTGAAATTCTTGTAATGAAATCAGAAGTTTGTGAGAGTGCAATCTATGTTGTTCTCCACGCTTAAGTTTTTGTACCAAGACTTTCTTTTTGTTCTTTTTTTTTTAGATCCTTCATAATTTAAATAAAATTTTCTTGACTCTATGGTGAAAGAACATAGAACATTGATCTTGAGTGGTTAAGGGCTGTTTTGTTGTATCAAGTAAAGTAAGTTCATTTATTTGTTTAGATATGTCTAATCAAAATATTTTGATGAGACATGTCAATAAGTTTACTTTACTTGATCTGGTAAAACATTACTTAATTGTTCAAGATCAGTGTTTCATGTTCTTTCAACATATGATCAAGAAAATCCTGCTTAAATTATGAATAACTTTAAGTAGGGTAACTAGAGTTGAGATGATGATTCAAGGGATTAAAATTTTATTTTCATTGTAAAGGTTAAGCATGTTGTTCATCCCATGTGATTTGATGGTGTAAGCTATCTTATCGTTAACTCCACGTCTTACAGTTTCCCAATCCAATGAATCCATTGTACTTGAAGTTCTTTCTCTTTTTCCACTCCTCCCTTTAGCCAATTTCCTCAGGTTGTCCCAGTCAACACCAACCCTCTTCTCCTTTTTTACTTGTTCTTTGTTTGGTTTACGAGTATTGGCTTTTGATTCATTGAGCTTACTACTAATTGGATGATCATGATTACTTTGGATTGGTCCTTCTGTCTTTTCGATATCACTTGGAGTATTAGATATAAAAGAACTTAGTTATTTTCTAGTCTTGATTACTACTAAGTTTGTTGTCTTTTTGGTTGAACGTTGTTGGTATTGTGGATAGTACTCTTATTAGTAACATATGAACCTCGTAAACTCGGTCTTGCTTTCTCTCCTATCTTTTGATTAGGAAAGCGTTTCCTTCTTTTGTAAACATAGGAAAATGAGGTGCGTTTTTGCACATTTTAAGCCACTCAACTTTTGTAACCTTCGAGGAAGGTTTTTGATTTGATCACTTGAATGACTAGGAGATTCTTTTAAAGGTCCTATACGACAATCTGCATTGTCATTAGGTTACAGAAGTTAAGTGCCTTAAAATGTGCAAAAACGTTACCTCATTTTCCTATGATTACAAAAGAAGGAATGTATATGACAATAATAAAAATATTGTTCTCAATACCAACAATGTTTAACCAAAAAGACAATAGACTTCAACGAGCGATTGGATAATACATCAAATTGTGCCAAGTTCTTTTATGGACAATACTCCAAGTAATAACGAGAAGACATAAGGACCAGTTCAAAGTAATCATGACCTTCCATTTAGTAATAAGCTCAATGAGCCAAAAGTTGATACTCGTAAACCAAACAGAGAACGAGTAAAAAAATGAGAAATGAGTTGGTGTTGATTGAGGCAACCTAAGGAAACTGGCCGACGGGAGAAGTGAAAAAAGAGAGAGAACAAACTTATCGCACAGAATCAATAAGACATGGAGATATCGACGAGATAACTTACCATCAGAGAACGTGAGATGAACAACATGCTTGCAAAAAGAATAAAAGTACCTAACCTTGACTATGAAAATAAAATTCTAATCCCTCCAATCATCTCAATTTTCCAACTATAGTTACCAAGCTTAAAGTTATTCATAATTTAAGTAGGCTCAAATGACATTCCTCGTCTTCAAATAAGGGAAAATATCTTTGATCAAATAAGGAAAAAATATCTTTGATCAAGCTCCAACTCTTTCCCCAATTTCTTGACGGTTCTATTTTGTTGTCTTCAATTCAAGATCATGGAGGTTGAAGATTCCGGGCAATGAAGCTTGTTCGCAACTTGAAGCCCTAAATCTTGACTTGCAACAAGAACCTCTTGATCGAACCAATTCAAACCGCTCTCAAACCCTACTACAAGATGCATTTCGCCTTTGAATTAGCTCTAAACTTCAATCAACTATTTACTCTACTACCTTCCCCAATGTAAATTTCCAATTGGGGATTTCATTTACTCCTTTTTGTATGTCGATTTCTTTTGTTATACCCGATCGATAATCATTTTATAGGGTTATGCTTGTGATAAAAATAGAAAGATAGATCGAGGCCATGGTTGAAGATATTGGAGCTTATGTTCTTGTCATTGGCCTCCATCACCATAGCTTTCTGTACAAGTTTGCAAAATTAATCGCATGTTACTCTGTGTAATTAGAGTTAAATTCATTCATGATCATTTTCTTGGGACTCTGAGAATCTGTATAAATTTTAGAGATTGTTACTGCATTGTCCTAATACAAACGAGTTCATTTTTCATCATGTACTTGTGTTGTAAATCTTTTTATCATTTACTTGACCCTATCTCACCAGATCCAGCCATTTTTCTATATTTTATTGGAAATATCTTTTCAACCATCAGTTTTGGTTTGATGCAGCAAGAAAAGATTTGTTGAATCCAAACTCCAGTTCTTGAATCCACTCTTTTATTGTTGATTAGTATCTCAGACTGTGGAATTGGCTAAGGAGAAAAAATATGTCCAAAATGTTGTGTTCCTAATCCATGAAATTATTTTTTTCGAATTATAGAGACTCAATTATAAAACCTAATTGTAGGTACTAAATTCTAAATGGTAGGTGCTAATTTTTACAACAATAGGTCTTAAAATTATGCCAAAATAACTGTTGAAACAGCTATGTTATTTTCTCCAATTTATGAAAAAATAAAAGCCACTTTTCAGAAAGGATTTCTCAAAATATAGAAAGTTCAAAATCCACTTTCAAATACTAAAACCCTTTAAAAATAAACACCAAAAAAAGGTTTCAAAAGTAGAAGATGTATGCAAGAAATCTGAAAGAGAAAGAACACCAATTTGTTAATCTCTTTCAGAAGCAGCAAACAAAGCAGATAGATATAATAACTACTCTATTGAATCATTCAATCTGTGCAAAATATGGCCGTCATGTCCATCAAATGTCACATGCGGATGGAAGTTTTTTGCACGTAGAAATCCAGAAATAAATTCAAAGAGTAAATGGAAGAGAAAAGCATGAAAATCTAAGCCACATTTGATTGTTCTTTAAAAAAAGAAGAAATAAAGAAAATAAAATGTAGCTCAAATTGAGCCATATATATAGGCTTGACATGACCTAAACTTTTCATAATGCACGAAGGAAATAGAATGCGGCGAGGAAAGCAGCGGATGAAAAATGCAAAGAGAAAAACAGGGTTGTGCTGCTTATATAGTGTGTGTAAAAGAAGAGCATTAATTCTAGGGCAAAACTTTGGGCTTCCTGAGGTAGGGTTTCGGGCAGGGAATGGGCCGTGGCTGACCCTGCCCGGCCATGAAGTTTAAATCGACCAATAGAATGAAAAGCCAATTGTTTCCAAAAATAGGGAACTCTCCTAATTCGCTTTCAATCTAACCGTCTATTGTGCGTAAAACTGAGTGAAATGAACGAAATCAACGATCAGAGTTTTAGATTTTTTTTTTAATTTACTTATTTCGGTGTTTTTTTAGTAAAGTAATGCATTATTTTATTATGTAAAAATTAAATAAAATATGTTGTGATTTTTCATTTAATTTATGCGAGTATCTAAAATCTATATAGCTTATACATATCTGGATTATAAAATAATGCACTAATTTATGAGTGATCTATAATATTTAGATATCAAAGATATCCATAAAAAAATTAATTTTTAAATAGAATATCACAAAAATGAGTATATAATTTTTTTTTTTTTTTTTTGAATACATATCAGGAAAGGGAGACAAATACCGATTCTCGAAATCAAACCTATGATGCTGATATTGAATTGGTTTACAACCAAACAATAAAACCACATCATTTTTATGTATCTATAATCTATATAGCTTATACATATCTAGATTATAAAATAATGCATTAATTTATGAGTGATCTATAATATTTAGATATCAAAGATATCAATAAAAAAATTAATTTTTAAATAGAATATCACAAAAATGAATACATAATCTTTTTTTTTCTTTGAATATATATCGGTGGAGAGAGACAAATACCGATTCTCGAAATCGAACCTGTGACGCTGATATTAAACTGGTTTACAACCAAACAATAAAATCAATGCGCCACTAACTCATTCGATAATACATAATCATTTGATTTTAAGATTTTTGACCGAAGTATTACTTTAGGAATTTTACCAAATGTCAGATTTTTTTCTTTTAGGAAAAAAAAAAAAAAAAAAAACTTATCAAACAAACATTACTGCGTTACGTATTAAACATTTTTCTAATGATCGATGACCTATTGTGATTTGACCCGCAGTTCAAACAGTCCCAGACTGATGATTAACTTAAAATCCAACACAGTTTCCACTTTGAAACAACTAAATGAAAAGATACACAATTTATATACCAGTAACATTTTTGTTTGTGTTTAGTTCTATATGAGTAATACTGATATGTGATAAGTAAAATGAAGGTTCACATTTTCACGAAGATTACAAGGTTAGTTTTCATTGGTTTTCATTTCTGTACAAATGACAAATTTCCCTGCCGTCAAGGAAACTGACACACAAGAGCCACAAACCCTAGGCAACTATTTCAAAATCCGATGCCAAAAATCAAGGGATCATTTTGCTGACCATGGTTTGAAACCGATATGAATTTTCTGGTTTTGAGGTTAACTAAAAAGACTCCAAAAGAGAACCAAAAGACTATACATTTTATACAATACCTTCAGCCTTAACTGCTTCTAACCATTTTAACTCTTCCAACAGCTGCGAGATCTGGAGTTTTACTTCTCGTACATCGCTCATAAGCCGTGTCGCCTGCCACAAGTGACAATTACATGAATCAATCAATTTACTATGTTGCATTCATCAGTAACATCGGTCAACAAGAGCATAGCTCTAGTGTCATGATGTATAACCTAGTGATCAAAACTAAAGAGATTTTACTATAATTTCCTTTATATGAATGGACAGACTTTTTAAATATTTGTTGCAGCCTAGGGTCAAAAAGGCTTTACATAATTAAGAAATGATAAATTCAATTCATAATGGTCACCTACCTAGAAATTCATTTCTTACAAGTGTTTTAGTCATCCAAATGTTGTAAAGTTAGACGGTATATCCCGTGAGAATAGTTGAGATACATGTAAGCTAGCCACACTCACAAATATTTTTTTTTTAAATGTAGAAAACAATTAAAAACATCAATCTAACGCATTCCCAAAATTAATATTGCATAATGATGTTATCGATTCCACTCGTACCTTGTGATTAAGTTCTTCCTCCCGGTTTTCATACTCTGAACATCTACAAAAGAAAAAAAAAAAAAGAAGATTAGTGCATTTTAAAACTTAACATGACAGTTGACAGAGAAACCCCGCACCAAAAACTCATTTCTAAACCATCGAATACAATTCCTATTAACTCACTTTGCACGAAGGTTCTTATTTTGTTCCAACAAAATCGTAGCCCGCTGATCTTTCAGTTCATTAGCAGGTACAGACTGCAATGAAAAAAAAAAAAAAAAAACTTATTTGTTTGTCAAATAAAAGTGAAATACAGCCATGTCCAAATTATGTGCATTTAAAGTATCATGAAACAAAAGCTCAACTTGGTCGACTAAACAGTTTCCAAGAATAATAAAAGATGGAAAAAGAAATGAAAAACATAGAGCGTGATATGTTTAAAAACTTATATATAGGAATAAGAAGGCCAATTAAACTGATAGAACACAATAATCTCAAGAGATTTGTATCATTCTGGTTCAAACCATGAGCTAAAGTAAAGACAATAAAAATGCAGAATAATTTGTCCCAAGCCCTTTCACCTGTCCCTCTTCTATCACATCATCTTTTTTTCTCTTCATCTGTACATCGTCAATCAAAACATCTGCCTTTCTCTTTATACATACTCCTGCACCAACAAAAAGCTTTAACATTAAATAATGAAATGAACACACCACTATGGATTGTCCTAGTGGTCAGAGAACCTTAATGAACTTAAAAGGTTATAGGTTCAATCCATGATGGTCAAGAATGAATATCCTACGAATTTCTTTGACAATCAAATATTGTAGGGTCAGACAGTTAATCTTGTGAGCAGGGACGGAGGGAGAGGAGGCTGGGGGACATGTTTTTTATTTTTCTATATTTTGTACATGAAAGTGGTCCCCACCTATATTTTATTACCATTTATAGTATAGATGACACCCAAATCTTGTATTTTGTTATTTTTTTTATATATAAAAGTAGATCACACACATGGTGCCCTCCCAAACTAAGTTTTTTGGATTGACTCATGTCCGTGAGAATAGGCAAGATAAACGTAAACTGACTTCGACACTAATGAGTATACAAAAAATAATAATGGACAGATGTGTTTAACTAACTACATACCATCCCTAGGTTTTCCCAGTGAGTTTGTACATTGTTCAGATGTTCTTTTACCATCTGTGACTGTGTTAGGTGGTGTCTGTGAGGTTGCGGTCACGCGAGGATGTTTCCTAGCCTGATACCCAATAAGTCCACAATGATAATCCCTGTCAAACAAATAGGCAAAAAGGATAAGGCAACACTAGTATAAAAAACTAAAGCCAAGTAACTCACACCTCCGTTAATCAAATTCCAAAATGGAATAAAAGCTTGTATTAATCGCCTTAAATATTTAGCAAATAGCTAACCAGTATTCCCAAGTCATGCTTTTCAAACGAACTTCAAGTTTCTGGAAAAGAGAAGTTCTCTCAAAGTCTTGTTTGTTATGTGTAGGCTCGATAAAATTTGCTTCGAGAACACCTTCAGATATAGAGGAATATCAATGACCATAACGCTTACATGTCAAAAACAAAGGAAATTTTGAAAGCAAATGCCTACCAACAACTCCTCTTCCACTATTGTCTGAATAGCTCACAGCCCTCCAAAATGGCTGCAAATGAAATAAAAAAGGAACTATATTGCAATAGAATAAAAAAATAACTAGATTGCTGAATCATGTTGATGTGAGACCATATAGAAGAATAACCCATCTCACTAGGGTGAAATAGATACAGGCATTCATGGAAGCCTTGAACTAATGATAGTAAAATTACATTAAAGGGCAAAAGAAAAATAAGCTCCTAATTTACATATATTCCACTATAAAACTACCCTCACGTTGGAGCATATATGAAATTTGAAAAGCATGTGCAAGATTGTAATTAAGAGCTATTTTCATTGAAGTGTTAGATAAAGTCTGAATGGATTATTTTTGTATGAGCATGATTAACATATATTTTAAAAGAACCATGTATTTTGAAAATATATACATAGAAAGAACCAGGATCCAATTTCCAAAGATGAGAAAGAAATGGGCGAGATGCCTGATTATGAAGTAAATTAGCTTAAATGTTGATTATGAAAGACCATACTCTTGTTTTAGCTTAAATGGAAAAAGAAAGTTTTCTAATGGTTAAAATGAAGGGGCAGGAACATGATATGCTTTAGGTTTGAAAAAGGTCAACAACAAAAGTGAGAAAACTTACCAGAATCAAACGATTTTTATGGTACACATTAAAACCGTGTATAGTGACACGTGGAGCCTCCTTCAAAAACCCAATTGTAGTAACAACACCACCCTGAAAAGTTAAAAGGAGTTAGACAATTGATAAGGTATTGATCGAGTAAGAAAATATGTTTCTTCTTCTTCATCACCTTTTGTTCTTTCTTTCATTCATTTCCACTTCCTTTCTTTTTCTTTTTCTTTTTTTTTTTTAAATACAAGACACGAGAAATTAGATAGAAACTTGATATATAAGGACAGGAAAATACATGAGTTTTTTAAGCATTTGGGAAAATATACATATGATAAGTTCTCTAAAAAATTAAGCACAAATATATATCTACTCCAATTTCTTTCCCATTCATTATTTAAAACAAGAAGAAAGATGCTTCTGCAGTTTCTTAATTCTAGGAATACAACACTTACTAGCAACTCTAAAAACAAAGACCAAAAGTTTAAAAAAAAAGAGAGAGAGAAAAAAAAAAGACTTAAGCATTGTGTTTTGTCATAAACATAACAATATTAATAAAGAGCAGTAAGGTTATTTTTTTTATATCTATGCTGTCTTACCAACCTTACCCACACCTCGACTATTCTCATGAGACAACCGTCTGACCCTACAATATTTGGTTGTAAGGAGACCCGTAGGAAATTAATTTCTATGTAGGTTGTCACCATAGTTTCTTTGATAAACAAATGTCGTAGAGTCAGACGAGAATAATCGAGGTATGTGTAAGTTGGTTCAAATACTCTCGGGGTCAAAAAAAAAAAATCATCACATCTATGATCTAAGTTCTCTAAGGCCCTCTTTGGTCAACTCAAAAGGGTTAGATGTAAGGTTCTCATTGTTAATCCTGTTGACAATAGTTTTCCATTCTCAGGACTATTTAGTTTTCAAGCCAAACAACAAATTTATAAAACATTGACAACTATGGATTATGGAAAATCACCAAAAAAAAAAAAAAAGAATAGGACGACAGATTTACTTTCTCCTTTATTTAATTTGTCATGCTTGGAAAGCACTTTGTAAAATTGTAAATAGCTCCTTGGGTGTTCTCTCTTCCCATTCTTAAGGTTTTCTTCCTTTTTCCTTTTTGAATATATTCTCTCGGTTTCTATTTTTTGACATAAAATCAACTGCACTTACTATTTTACCCGCATACCAGGAAAAAAAAAACTTAATTATGACTTTTCTACCTTTTATTTAATTGGAAAGGTCTTTTGTAATTGTCAAAATGGTTCTTAATTTCATATATTAATGAAATTGTTTCTTATCCAAAAAAAAAAAAAAGAAGAAGAAAAACATGATTGTAAATATAAATTCTACCTCCCGAGGCTTATATAAAATGTATTCGAGAAATTTGAGATCATCAGCAAGATTATGATGCAGAACAACTCGCCCACGCAATAATATTTTGAAGTTCTCAGACAACCGCAAATACAAGATTGATAAATATTCCTGAGAAGCATGAAGTGTAAGTGCAAAACTTGAGGCCTGCGAAAAATGATGCTGTAATATTTTTTTGCAACTTAACTTACACGGAGAGAATATTGCAACCGATTAGCAATGTGCTGCTCATTAATTGCCTTCAATACAGGGTGAGTATCAATTGTTTCTTTATCTCCGCTAATGCAAATGTCCTGCTACCACATAATCAATAGAAAAATCATCCCAATAGCTAAGGCCCGTTTGATAACCATTTAATTTTTTATTTTTAGATTTTGAAATTTAAGTTTATTCTTACTCAAATTTCCTACAAAGTGTTTCACATTTCCTACAATGTATCCATCTTTGTTTAAGAAAGAAGGTGAATGCTAACCAACTTTTAAAAACAAAAACAAGCTTTTGGAAGCTACTTTTTTTTGTTTCCAAATTTTGGTTTTGTTTCTACGAATATAGGTGAGATGTATATATCCAAGTAAGAAAAAAAATAGGGTAAGATAGTTGTTATAGGCTTAAATTTCAAAAACCAAAAACAAAAAACCAAATGGTTATCAAACGGGGCCCTAAATTAAACAGTCAATTAAAAGAAGAAAAATCAAAACAACGAAGTTGAACCTCTGGATCTGTTTCAAAGTCCAGCTCCATTTGGTCTCCATTATACCACAAATTATAGATGATTACTTTTGTGCCATGAGATCCAACATCAACAAACTGTCATCCGAGTCAAAATGTACACACATTTATGCACCAATAGCTTGCTTTTAAATAGCTTAAAAAATGACCATCAAATTGGCTTGTACTTGAGAGCTGCTAAAATATGTACTACATAATTAAAGATGTTCAATTGGCAAGGAAATACAGCATTTGCATCAGTTTTAAAGAGGAACAAAAGGAAGTTCAAAAGATCCTACTTGCTTAAGAAGTTCAGCCTCTGTTGAGTATGGAGACCACTGCAGAAGTACGGAAAGGTTAGATGTGAAATGTTCCTTCCCATTCAATATTTCCATTTTGCCACTTGAAGTGTTATACTCATAATCTACCTGCAGAAACATGAAAATTCAATTCTCCATTGCAAGTGATAGAACCAACAAGGTTTCTTATCCAAAAAAAGTTAGAACCGACAAGAGACAAAGACAACAAAACCAGCATCAGTTTTACTTTTGAAGTCGAACGTGCATAGAGTTAGAAAGGTTCACGAGCAGTAAAAGAATTTTGGTGTATTATCTTTAAAAAAATAAGAAAAAAATCTAATATGCATAGACTAGATAAGAACACGTATGAAACAAAAAACTAGGACATGTAGAATAGGCAGGTTTAAATTCGTTAAAACACATATAATTGTAATCTACAATTTAGATAAAACAGGTAGTTTTCTGTTTGCCCATGTTATTATACTTGTGATAGCTTCCAAACAAGGAAAATCTCAGCCTGAGTTCTACAAGTTGGTTACTTGAAACTGAATGGTGACCATTATTTACATCCCTTGCCCTTTCCCTCCACTAATTGCCAAGCTCTTTTTCATACATTCACAATTCATTGGATCTTACCTAGCAAAAATCCTTATTATTAGGTTTATGTGGTCATCCCATAGAGATAAGATCGTACGATTTATGCTAACTAAGACACCTTCTTTATGATGCTAGATGTCATACCCTCAACTGGATATCAGATTTCATTTGCACATGTTTTCCTTGAACATCCAAAAACATCCCATTTTACAATAAATAACATAGCATTTGAAGCAGGCGTACTAATTTTCTGGTGTTATTAACTTATTGTTTCTTATGAAATAAAATAAGTAATTTTTTTTGTGAGCGTAACCATATATAATAGAGAAACATTAACCATAAAAATATCAAAGCTACATATATCTATTTAACGAGAAAGTGGAATTACCATAGGCACTACAATTCTGTTGTAGCCTGAACGGGTCAAAAATGTATAGGATAGCAGACCAATACTTTGCGTTGATACCCTGGACACATGGAAAATTAACTTCAGGAAAAAAAAATGTTTTGCAGACATAATCTATTAAATCTCATGCATGACTTTTCACAATTGAATGGTTTAGTTTCCTATCCAAAATAGTAATAATAATGTCAATAATGTTAATCCTGTTTTATCAAAGAAGTTTCACAAAGAAAAAATAGTTCACAATTGTCTGCTAAATAAATGAATACAGACAATTAAAGATGGTTAAAAGAAATATCACCATTTATAGCTACAACTAAGATATTGCATGTACAAGTTCTAAAATATGTCAAATTTGGAGCCAAACCTATCATTCATGTGCCGACTGAAGACAATTGCATCTGCACCAAGTCTCATAGTGCTGGTTTTGAAACCATTTCCATCTGGAAGGCTACTAGCAAACCAATAAATGCAATAGGGAAGAAGAAGCTCAAAATTAAAATTACAAAATGATTGACAATTTTCATACATTTTCCGATGGATGATTCCGACTTATCTGAAAATCCAAAATTCATACACCTCCTCATTGCTTCGGGATCCATTCCACCTCCATCATCTAGAAAAAGTGGTCAAATTTGAAAATGTAATTACTTGGCAATCTAATCTACAAATATAACAAGGTTGAACAGAGACAATACAAATTTAGTGATGGGAGTAAGTTGGATAACCTAAGAGAAAAGATAAACTTGATATCAAAATAATTTGGACAATTGAATAACAGTACCTTGAATTAACAAAGCAGGACTTCCATCTCTTGCATTCAAGATTTTATCCACATTGACAAATGTGGCTCCGTTTTGGATCTATCCATTACATAGAATAGAAGTAAGAACTTAAATGTAGAAGGTTAACAGAACAAGACAAAAAAATACACCAATTTATCCACTTACAAGATTAAGGCCATATTATTAAAAACCGAAAGCATTTTATTTGCAATTCATAAGTGATCATCATCTACTTGTTGAAAACATATGACCAATTGAAGTTTTATTTCAGAAAGGTGGGGTGGGAGGGAAAGGAAGAAAATTGGAAAGATAGCTGGCCTAGAAAAAACAATTTTAATTTAAATTATACGAATATTCTTCTAAAAGATTCAACCGAGAAAATCACCTCATCAACAGCGTTATCAAGCAGCTCTGCAACAGCTGTAAACAGAAAGAAAAGAAATTATGGCTTTTTTATGAGTCAATTTATTTGTATTTTTCTTCAATCGATCGAAAAGATGATTCGGCTTATTGAACTGCTTTCATCAAACAAAATACATACAAAATCATAAACAAACAAAAACGCGTGCACACTCTCTTGAGATCAATACCTCCAAAGACCCATTTGTGTGAAGTAGCATTTGAATGAAGGAACATAGGGTGGACATGGAAATGGCCATTGGAACCTGCCATCAGGAGAAAATATAAACAACAGAATCAAAGCTCCTAAATACAATAGCTCTTCCAAAGCCATCTAAATGAAAATTCAATTCTGCATTACTTCAATAGAACTACTATTTGTCCAATTCGAGACAAGGTAACTTTTCTGACCATGATAAACCCATGAAATATCCCAACATACTAATTTAAAAAACTGGCGAATCTGATAAGGGAAAATAGCATAGTACTTTCAACAGTGACTTTCGAAGCAACTCCATCATAGTAGTTGCCAGCTTTCCAAAACTGTCGATCAACTGGTGCAGGACACAAGGGAGATGCTAGGGATATTCTTCTATTTTCATCAAGTTTTTGACTAACAAATTCATTGGGACTCCTATTTTCATCTAGTCCTTGACTGACAAATTTGGTATTTGGTTTTTCATGTTTGAAGAAATTCTTCTTCTCATCATCATTTGATAAGTCCACAATGCCAGTAGATATCATCCTGAGCAAACAAAAGGGTTGTTCTCGTCAAGTCAAAAGTAATACCACAAATGAGATAATATTTATATTCAAATCTAGCAAAATCAAATATTAGATGCAGAAATCAAATAAAACAAGAAGATGCAGAAAACTTTCCAGAACTTCACAACTAAATGCCAAAAACTTATGAAGATATCAAAGGAAAGCCAAATGAAATCATTCAATTGGAAGGGTGTGATGCCCCAATCCAATCCATCAGCTTAGGCTTTTGGATTGATTGATGATTTAACATAATTCAACATAAACATAGAAGCTTCAAGACAAACTGGGATGGGATTTCAACTTGTATGTAAATGACATTGAACTACTATTTTTAAATCAAGAGACAAAGGTGATAACTACCAAAGTAGACAAAGGTATTCCTGGGATTTAACTTTTATTTCTACTTTCGGTAGTTATCAGTGTCAATAAACAATTGGCCCCAAAATATTGTATTCGTATCTATATATCAATTCTGATTCTTTTAGTCCTTGAAATAAGGAAACTATAATATAGCATAAACGTCCAAACATTAACAGCATTCTACTTCAAACGAGGAAATAAAGAAAAGCTATAATGTTCTAATTCGAACTAGAAAATTATGGTACAGTTTGTATCTTGAGTTTCTCAATAGAAACTGCAGTACAGTTTGGATATTATACTTTGAAAGAAGAAACTAGAGTGAGACGTAATTATCGTCTTTTTTATATTCATGATTGTCCAGGTCAGCTTATGTGCATCTCGACTATCGTCGTGGAACATGCCAGACCATACAACATTTAGATATTGAGGAACTTGTAGGAAATTAATTCCTAGAGAGGTGTCCACCCTAAATTGAACTCATTACCTCTTAGTTACTTAAGCCCCTCTTAACTACTAGGTCACTCCATGATAGTTGACGTACATAGTGTCTTAGGAAATAAAATAAGATCCTCGACAAATAAATACTGATTGGCTTAGTGAACCAATATGGGTAACCTAGTGGTCAAAAGGACCTTAAAAAACCAAAAGGTTGTGAGCTCAATCCATAAAAACCAAAAGGTTGTAAGTTCAATCCATGGTAGTCACTTACCAAAAAATTAATTTTCTATTGGTTTTCTTGATATCCAAATGTTATAGAGACCAGTGGACGTGCGCATTGGACACTCAAGGATATAATAAAAAATAAAAAAATAAAATATAAAAAAGACGAAATGATTAAGAGAGCTTTGCGAATTAAGAGGTAATGGATTCAATAATGGTCACTTACTTATATTAATTTCTTAAGGGGTGCCAATGTTGTAGAGCAAGTTATCCCTTAAGAATAGTCGAGATGAGCTTAAGTTTGTCTGAACGCTCACGTATCAAATTACTTCCTAATTAGTGCTGTCTGTCCATAGCAAAATATAAATCGTATTAAAAAAAAAAAAAAACTACAATTATAGCATACTCCAACAGTACCAAAACCTAATCAGTAACTAGAAACCAACAAGAAAGCACAAATTAATCTAAACGATTCTAAGTGAGAGCAAGAACGTAAATGGTTAAGTTGAGGTTGAAATGTAGATAAACTAAAATGATTATGAGCCGCTGGACGTACTGTGAGAATAGAGTAAGGAGATGGATGAACAAATAACCCGGCGGCGACCGGCGGCCGGCGACGGTACAGAGTTGCTCAAGTTTGCCCGTAGACGGTCCGGCGACCGCCGGCTGAAGTGGGGTGCGATCAGGAGGTTTGGATGTATGGGAGCAAAATAATCAATACCGGTTTGCCTTAGTGACAAATGTTTGAGGCAAGCAAGTGTGAATGATTAGTGTTTGAAGGGTAGAGAAAAATTTCATTATATATAGATGAGTAGGGGTGCTAGACAAAATTATTTTACAAATAAAATTATTATTATATATATATATATATATATATGGTTTTAATGATGTCACATAGGTAAATGGTATGATTTCCTATACATTATGTGTAAGAGAAGTATTTTTCTTAAATTTTGATTCCATATCTTTTCTTTTCATATGGTTTTTAATAGCTTGTTAGATTGAGAAATTCAAATCCATATCACTGGAGTTCCATTCTTTACTCATGAATGTCACTTAATTGTTAGTTAAATTACAACTTGTTTTAGTGCTCTTTCATAATTATGCATTTTTATATTTATGAGTATTTGAGTCAATTTATACTACTATTTATGCAGATGACCACTTATAACTTTTAAGCGTGCATTTCAAATAAATCATTACAAGTGATTAATTATTATAACAATGGATACTATAATAATATGTGTTTGAGATATGATAACACGTGTTTGAGATGCAAGTTATAACAAATTACTATTATAATTAAATTTTATCATAACATAGGTTATTATAACATAGCTAAGGTTATTATAGTTGGGATTAAGGCTATATATCAATCTATCGATTACTATAGTCAGCACCCTAAAGACATGTTAAGTTATAATAGCACAACCTAACCCAACTTAAATAATGGATTCAAAAGCTCTCTAGTATTTTATGATTAGTAAAACTCCTGTGTAGTGGAACTTTACATTTAACTTATCTCCCTACCATTCGATGTACAAAAAATTATTTACTTTTCAATATTTTTATTTATAAAGTTAATTTTTTGTGGCACTTAATAATTTCATATAAGTCAAATGTAGAGTTTCTCTACACATTCATATATAAGAGAGTTTACTTTTTTATAATTTATAAAACTTTCATTTGACCACTAGTTCAACTCATGATCCTAACATTGATTTAAGATTTAACTTCATCCATATGTTACAATGGGGAGAAATCACGACCAATTTGTAGGTAAGTTGTTTCCTCATCATTCATACAATTTCCACCTATGTTTAAAAAATGAAGTAATATTTTTCCATCTTGTATGAGTTAGTAACTAATAAATTATAAATTTGTAATTGTTGTTGAATTAAAAATAATATATATATATATTTTAAAGGATAATTTGGGTCTTGATCGTGGCAGGGCAAGCCTCCCCCAGATCTCGTAAGGAATATCTTTACTGTATGGAATGTCACGCTCAATTATCAACAACGAAGGATCAACTTCGATCATTTCTTTAAGAACCTTCCCTTAATTCACATATTATATAAAGAAAAAGATATACAAAGCTCATCCACGCATTATTCCCTGTAAGATATTAAAAAAAGTTTTTTACGCCAAATCTTCTACAAAGTTAAACAATCATATCATTATTTGGCCTAATGGTTAATATGGCTTTAAAAAAGCAAAAGCTTATGAATTCAATTTATGAATTATGATACCCACTTAACTTAAAAATAATTTCTCACAGATTCTCTTAACAATTATATACATTATTTCAGACACTCACGAATATTAAAAGAAAACTAATAACAAAGTTAAATATTTAAATTTCATTATAAATAATAAAATTATGAACGTATTACCATTATATACTATGTGTTTTTTTACTAGGCTAATTACAATAAAAATTGAGAAGAAAAAAAAAATCAATTTTAACAATCTTTGAAGTGTAATGATTTGTCAATAAGAGCAGTAACGCAGCAAGTGTACATTGTATACCCCACAATCAAGAGGTCTATAATTCAAATCTTCATATCTCTAATTGTTGTACAACTAAAAAAATAAAAAATATTTAAAAAAAACAATCATTTTGATCCTAAACTTTCCATTTTTACCTTATATTTAATTTTCTCTAATTCATCCACTCGGCCACTCCCGGAAAACACAAGGATTTGGCGTGCACTACTTCCACCAGAGATTGAAAAAGGTTCGAAACAGAAAAATCTCGCTTGCTGTAACTTACAAAAACTTATAATATCATGTGAATATACATAATCAATAACGAATATGTAAATACACATATTGTTTTGCATTAAATAATCCATATCCTAAGCTATTATTTCTACCATTCACGGTTTAAAAAGAAAGAAAGATTTCTGCTAAAGTTTACCTTTTCAACTACAAATATATTACAGAGGTTATGCACAATACATGAACAGGCCACTTCCGGCAGCACAGGCGATTAAATTTTCTGTTGGATGCCATGATAAATGTAGTAACTTGGAGTTTAGGTCAACCGATGATTCATTTCTTCCCGAGCTTGAATGTTCATTGCCTGTGAAACAAAGTCCACAAATTATGTTCAGTCCAGGATCTTAATACAAGATTTTTCAAAGTATTAGTGAGAGAGCATAGGGTTTATGAGATCTCATAATGTTATTAAGATATACGAGTTACTCGTTTCGATTGGTTTTGAAATGGAATCTCATATTTACTTATATGATATTGTAGCTTATGAATCTCAAACGGGTATTTGTTTAAAAATAAATCGAGACTTGATCAAATGAGAGTAAACCTAAAGAAAGACCATTTTGAGACTTCTTTTTTTAGAAATTGGGAAATCAGAGCTTTACTCCACTATACTCAGGGTAACCACGTTCGTCTCTAGACCAGGTACTAGAAGACATCGAAGAAATGAAGACACGAGAGGTGTTTACAAATTAATATCACAGGTGAGTCTCAAACCTGGAACCTTGAGAGACATATTGAAAAAAATAAAGAGATCACAATCTTTTTAAAATATATGAGTTACTTCTCTTATTGTTGATTAGCTTTAAGATGGAGCTAACCGTGCCGAAAAAATTCACGTGTCAAATTGCTCAAGGATGATCTTCTAGCCCGTCGAGTGGTTTGGTGATTTGGCTTCCTGCGTTTAATTTAGAAGTGTAGAACAGAAGCTGAGCAAATACAAGACATAATTAACTAAGGGAGGGGGCAACTGTCCTACTTTTCTTTTTCATACAAGTGGAGAGATTCGAACTCATACTTCATGCCAGTTAAGCTATATTTTTGTTCGCGAAACAATTCTCCTATTTTGTTTGTCTTGAATTCAAAAAATGCAAACACATTAAGGAATTAAGCTCGTAATTTTTTTTTCTATTTAACTTGCTCTTAAAATTTTAAGTATTATGTATACTAAAAACTTCACATGATCAACCAACAAAAACAACATAGTTCGAGTGACATGATGTATGATCATTAACCAAGAGGTTAAATGTTTAAATTCTCACCGCAAATATTGTTGAATTCAGAAAAAAGAAAAATCGTATGATCCTAACAGGTTGAGACACGGCAATTAAAAACACATAACTCATGCAAGTTATGATGCAGTTTTTCTGTTCTATAGTAAAAACATATGAGCAATTTCAGGGTCACAGTTTGATCATGTTGTAACCATAGGATCATGAGGATTACATGCAGGCAGATAACCAAACTTACCTGTCAGGAATTTTTCCCGCTTCAGTAGTGATCCCTTCCGCACTTCCCGAGCCATAAGAGAACATCCGTAATTGATTGCTGAAAGAAAAATGGATAAATAATGTCACTACAACTTTGTTAAGTATTTTCACAAGCGACTAGATTGTACTACAAACTACTGAGGAATCCTATAATAATAAAAAGGGGAGAGGGAAACAATCGTGGAGTGGCCTAATGGTTAAGAGAGTTTTAAATAATTAAGAGGTGATGATTCAATCCATGACGACCACCTACTTAGAAATCAATTTTCTACGAATTTCCTTCACATCCAAATATTGTAGATCAAGCGGTATGTCTAGTAAGATTAATCTAGGTGTGTGTAACCTGACCCGGACACTCACGGATATCAAAGAAAAAAGACGAAAGGAGAGTGGGCAGACAAGTCAGCAAAACAACAATCGACAAATACCAGTCCAGCCAAAAGTAACTAAATGCAAATTTATTTAATAGGATATGGAAATTCAGTTAGGATTATAGATCAAACCTATAAGATCCAGTTGCAAAGTGAAGCCCGTCTGCACTGAGGCAACATTCAAATCTATCAAATATCGAATCGTTATCATACAGCTCACACAACTGAAGAGGAGACAATCAGTAGTCAGCTTTGAGTTGAGGATGTTATGGGAACTGCTTAACAAATTCATATAAACATTTGTACCAAAAAGTACTGAGACTGGACAAGACATTTGTTAATTCAAATATACCAAAAATTCTTTCTTTGTTTGTAAAAACATTTGTACTCACCCTAGGTCTAAGGTGCTCATGAACCTTGAATACTGAGACTGGACTAGAACACTTGTGGATATCCCAAAGCTAAAACAAGAGAAAACGGTGTAAATGAACTCGTGACTGAAAAACATATATATAATTTTGTTAAACTATGTTAGATCATCAATCAACCTAAAAACTTAAACTAATGGATTAGAGTAAATTTAATTATATCAATCGACACTCCCCTTTACCTGCAGGCTTGAAAATTTGAGAATGCACATCAAGTAAAGATCAATATTATTTGGAAATGAAATGACTCGACAAGAGGTTTGAACATATGACTTCTTATTCTAATACCATGTTCAATTATGTTAAATAACCAATCAACCCAAAAGCTTAGATAAGTTGTGGTAAATTTAGTTATATATCAAGCAACAAATTTTGTTTAACTAACCATCTTGTTTATGCATATTTGCTTGTACAATAGACTAATAAACTATGATAACAAAAAGGTAGGCACTAGTGTTTTCAAATAATTAAGGATCAAAATGGAACAATTCATCCAAAGATGATAACCCCATTCCCGAGAAGGTTCATATCCCAAACTATTGGGATAATATAAAGCTAACATGTCTACGTCTAAACAGAATAAGAGTAGTGAACAGCAAGTATATTCAAAATTCAATTGATATAAAAAGAAAGCAGATAAATATGGTCTGCTTGTAGTTACTGATAACAAATCCAGAATAAAATATACCATAACCATCAAGTAGTATTTGAACCTTTAAATTCATGTAATCCCGACTAATGATAAACCGCCCATCACTTGAAAATTTTATATCCGAAATGGATGAAATGATTTCCGTAAAAAATGATTTCGGTCGACTCAATTCTTCAGCTCTTAATCTGTAAAATCAAAGAAGCATATGACAAATAACAGCAGGATATTTTTGATATTATCAAATAGCAACAGTCTGGTAGATTGGAATTTGATTATAGATTTCGCTATTTCCTTCCAAGGCATTGTACAAATGCGATAAACTCACAGAATTGCAGAATGATCACATAATGCAGACTGGCGCATGTCCACTAGACGAATAAAACCCCTAGAGCCGCTGTACGCAAGAAGATTACAGTGCAGAGGATGGAATTCAGCCGACGTTATGATCTCTTGATAAACATTAAAACATAAGTCATAATCATATATTTGGTTTGAGAAATAGGCATTGCAAACAAAAATCATCTGCAATATATACGAACTGTAGTGAGAACAAACATTCCTCTCTTCAATAGAGACCGTACTGTTCTTAGTGAAAAATATTTTACATAAGACTCAACTCTGCAGGCATGTAAGAGTATGACTCATAGCATCTGAGCTTCATGCTATGTATAATATTCTGTGTTTTGTAAAGCAGTGTGGATCATCTATTCTAAGGTCAAGTTGTCCTAAACGAGTAAACGTTAGAAATCTGCATAATATCAATTAGGTTCTCCAAATAAATAGCTATGCATACTGTTTCTAGTTTGCTAGGTCCATATAGATAACACAATACAACTACATCAAGTCAGGAAGTCGAGCAAGTTTAACACCTAAAGTTCAAGTTAAACGCCAAGAGGATTTCCTTGGGGTTCGACTCTCAAGTCTCTTTTCTCTATGAATATTTGAGCCAGAAGCAAAATTCTCCTTTAGGTGAGACCCTCTTACAGGTAAAAGGCTTACTCTACCAAAAAAGTTGTAATCAATTGAGTAGCATCAACACATCTTGCCTAAGAGAGAGATGTGTAGAAAGACCGAATCTTTCACAAAAGAAACACTCCTCCACTTTTCAAAAAACATTCCACTGAAATCCCATCTTTGCCACCCCTCCCTAAAATAATCATGTTTGTCTCTCCTCATTTCCCAATTGCCATTATAAAATTTGAAAGAGAGCTAATATTGCAGAAAGATGATGAACAGCTGTAGTACCTGTAAGATCTTCCATGTTTGAAGGCTTCATGTCAATGATATTGAAACACTGATTACTAATATCAAGGTTCCATAAGTTTATTCGCAAGTCGTCTGCAGAAATAAATGTTTCACCATCACTGCACACAAATTAACCACTCAAGTTAATGTCATTTTGCTTTCACAGAGATATTTCTAGCACTTAGATGCAATGAGTAATAAATAAAACGTGATTACATGGGCATGCAGAAAGCAGGTTCGCACCCTCCCTCGTCTATTAATTTATTTCAACTCCAAAAGTACTTCATTTCTAGGAAGAAAATAAAGGTTTAGAGGCCAGAAAGATATTGCCTTACCTATTGTTGGAAATGGAGTTGATATTAAAATCATGAGCATGACCGTAAACCTTACGACATCTTCTCCGAGAAGTGTTGTCTAGATCAGCAATCTACATGGCAACGCAGCCTCAAGTTAACATTCAACATTACATCATAACTTAAAAGTATCACGAACTAGATAAAACTAATTTCTTCATCCTATTTCAAGTTTCTTGTTGTTACCCACCATATCATGAATGTCTTTAGATGCCACCTTGTTCATTGCCTCATTCTCTGACCAATTCAAATGGCAGCCATTTGAAAGAGATAATTTGTCTTGTTCGCTAGTGAAACTGTTTTCCGCTAAAAGTGCATTCTCTAAACTCACGGATCTATTGGGGTTCATCTCTTTAATATTTTTCACCTTATGCTCCTTAACCTGACCACAACAGAAGAAAAAGGAGAAAAATAATTGGCCAAGGAGTCATAGTATTGTTAACCACGGTTCCAAATGTGGCAGTCTGGACTATATGGCTACCAATTATCAAGTCAAATAGATTTTTTTTTTTTTTTTAACACAAATAAGATACAAACCCATAACCTTTTGGTCAGAAGCACATAGTTGATGTCAATTGAGTTATGCTCTTATTGACTCCACTTAAATAAAGTCTAAAAGAAGAAATCTTAGTTTGTTCAATAAAAGAAAATTCAATGGCCAGCAATGAAATTGACAAAACTATGAAAGTTTAACGGCCAAACTTGTAGCCAAAGTGGGCAGAGCCTAACGGTAATTGGCATGTATCCTCGACCAAGAGTCGCATGTCGAATTCTCAACCCAAAGATGTTGTTGAACTAAAAAAAGACCAAACTTGTAAATGAAAAATAAAATAAATAAATCTCTAGATTAATTTGAAAATATATTAATCCTTGAGATTAAAAGTTAAAGAGGAACCTCCCATTTATATAGCTAATCTTTTACATGGAGGTTAAGAACTTTATAAGCCCATACCTTCCATAGTTTAATAGTCTTGTCATTTGTTGAAAGGATGAAGCGAGATCCATTGGGTGATACACACCACTTTAATTTATTAATCTTCTCTGGAATTTCCAAACTCTTCAAGTAATCAAACTACAGAAAAACTTCAATATCAAGATACAATCTATAACACTACAAGAGACAGTAATTATTCATTGAAACATACTATCAATTATCAAAAAAGTCGCAGCATACCTCCGGATCATGACTCTGAAATTCAGTCTTGTATTGGTATTCAGGATGACATACATGAGTAAGATTCAACTGCTCCAACTTATTCCGACTATGGAAGTTTTTCGAAGTCTAAAAACCCAATTATTAAGTTGAAGAAAATCATAACCCAATTCTATCCAACGATAAAGCCAAACTACCAATTTAATTTCAATGCCTTGAAAAAAAGGCCTAAAATGTACATAAAATGGTGTCTATACATTAAATGTGTTTACACATTCGTTCAAAGAGTTACAAAATCCTTACATCCTTGCCGTCATTTCTTTCAAATATAATAACACGACCACCTCGATCGCCAATCGCAAGGTTATCACCAGTCTTATCGAATCCGATTGCAGATATGGTATCAACTACAACAGAGACAAATTCAAGTATTATGAAAGTAAATAAACAATGGAGAGAGGAGAAGAAAAGTTGTGCAAGATTACTCTGGAGCCATTAGAGTACAATTCTCAAGTTCTAGTTCGACATATAGGGAAAATGGAAGGAAAAAAGGATGAAAATTTGTTATACGAATTGTTTGTACTTCAAAGGTTCCAAAAATTCAGTATCATACAGAAAACGATGGAGAAATTGTTCAAAGCAAGATTCACGTAGAAATTTTCTCTGTTCCAGGTTCCAACCAGAATTATCCACATACAATACACAAAAAAGAAATTAAATAAACAGTAGAGGGGGAGAAGAAAATTTGAGCAACATTAACTTGCTCTGGCGCCATTAGAGAACAATTCTCAACTTCTAGTTCGATATTTATAGAAAATGGAGGGAAAACACGAAGAAAAATCGTTATCCGGATAATTCGTACTTCTACAATCCAAAAATCCAGTATCATACAGAGATCAATGAAGAAATAGTTCAAAACAACCGATTCATATAGAATTTTCCTCTGATCCAAGTTCCAACCAGAATAATCGAAATACAGTACACAAAACAACAAAAGAAGTGAAAAACTCACCATCCTGAATATCTTCTCCGGTAACTCGTTCGCCGAAAACCTGAGAAAACTTCCATTCAAGAGGAGCAGAGAACGAGTCGTTGCTTACAATCATGGCAACGCCGATTCTCGTCCTTCAGTTCCACAGGCGCGCCATTGAAGGATTATGGAATTTTCATGAAGAAGGATTACAGTGGAAGATTCAAAGCTGTTTGTGTCTCTTTCAGGCGTAGCTTTAGAACGCGGAAACGCCCCACAAATCACGATAGAGATAAGTAGGAGATGAATTACAGGGCGCGGCGCCAACCAAGTGGCGGTGTCAGACTCAGACGCCATTAAAGGCACGGAAGGAAGCTGCCAAATGTGCTTTTGTTCTTCTTCTGATAATTAACGGTCGTTTGGGTCTCTACTAAAAAGTAAAAGGGCCTTTTTAAGGCCCATGAAGGATATCATGGTCCATGTTCTTCTGGTATTTTACAAAAATAAACTTTGCAATTACATTAATAATTTTAAATATCAACTTGGAATAGAATACTTCTAATTATTTTTACTCGGCTTATTGGTGTGAACTTACAATAATTCCAAAAAAACTCAACAAATGAGTATGTAAGGTTGAATGTTTTTAAAACTTCACATTCTTGTTTGTGAGGTCCACTATATATATATATTTATATCTATTTATTTATTCGTAAAATTGTCATGAAATGACCTAATGGTTATGAAGATTCTAAAGTAACTTAGACGTAGTTGGACACATACATAAAAATTAATTTCTTACAGATTTTAGTGGCATTTAAATGTTGTATGATTAGAGACTTTAATCATTCATATAAATATCTCGAATATCTATGTCTCATGACATAAAATATGAATAATGAAAGATGCAAAAGTGTAACCCTTGTTGTGAAATAATTGTGCTCCTAATCAATTGCAACTCATCACAATTCACATGATGTTTAAAACTAATAAAATAAACGATTCACTAGGCGATTACTTTTTTTATATCTAATTCTCTACTGAAAAATCAACGATATGCATGCCTAGTGATAATAGATAAAGTGTGTATAAGATAACTCAAATAATCATATATTCTTATTAAAAAAAAAAAAAAACCCTCAAATAATCATATATATATATATAAAGAAAAAAAGATTGGATAAAATGAAAATATATTTTTTTTAAAAATAGTCCTAAGAGTTTGTATTTATTGTTTTAAATTAATAAAATAACTTTTTAAAAAAAAAAACCTTAAATGCAATTTAGAGAGTAATTTATTTGTTCAACACTAACCTACTAAGGTCGATTAGACATAGGCATAAATGATGGGTATGATACTACACGTGTAAAGTGATATATATCTTCATTTACTTTTCGAATTATGTTGTAGTCAGCCCTATCAAACCTAAATAATATAAACATTGATACTTGTGAGTTACTACTCGGACAACTTTATTCCAACTTGTAGAGAGGGAATTGAATTGAAATATAAAATTAGCATGTAATTAAACAAGGAATTATTAGACTGACTAGACTAGAAGATTCATTATAATTAACGGTCCCTCGCGCAACTTAAGGCTATAAAGTCTTCACTACACACATTAAATTAAATTCGTTTAGTTTGAGAAATACACACAAAAAGAAAAAAAAAAAGAAATTAAAGGTAGCAACTCATTCATCCATCATATAAGGGGGTCCATAAAGACCATTCATAACAGCAAATTGGATACTTTCAGATGGTTTCCAATGCCGTTTCCTTTGGTTTATGAACCAGTTGTTTATCTGTTTTTGGTCTAGGCCTGTCGACTCGGCCAATTCAACTTTGTCCGTCTCCTGCATCAAAGTATGGCCACAATTTCAAATGTATAGAATACATTAGCTCAACTGACATCATACATGACTCGCTCGCTTAATAATCAGGAGGTTGCATATTCAAATTTTACACAAAAAAAGAAGTCAGCGCAAACCTTTGGGATGACATTATAGCTAATGCAATTGGGGTACTAAATGTTATCTTTTCAAATATTACAAACACAACCTCGATCGCTCTAAATTAGACGGGTTCTTCGAAACTTTTAAATATGTTCCTTTCGTATTTGTATTTAATCTCTAGCCTGTTATTTTCCTTCCTTTTGGTACATATTATTAATCTCTTAACTTGATAAACGATAGATAAAGATCATTTAATGTAAAACTTCATGATAAATCATAAAAAAGCAAAAGCTTACCGTGGGATAAGGCCATTTGCAATGGATGTTCCACCAATCAAGCAGGATCTGTCTGGCTTCTTTTGGTAGTTTCACTTTCTTTTTAGTTTTGGAGAATTCTTGCTTTAAGCCACTGATATAACCACCATACTTGCGTAGGAGTCGATCCTTCAGTTCACGATTTTCATTTGCCGGCAAAGAGCCCTGTAATTCTACTTCTCCGCCGCTTTGATCCTCTTCCGAGGAACCACCAGCAGCTTCATCACCTGTAACAAAAGGAAAAACCTCAATCCATCATAACATCATCCGCTATAAAATCCCAATAATAACACTCAATAAAATATATTGTCTAATTTAAAATTCAAGTTGTTATTAAAAAAAATCTATATAATTCATTACCAATGTCTTAGAATGGGTGAGTACACCCCATATATAATGAAGCTTGACTATATATTTTGGAGACTCCTTTTTCACAATCATATATAAAGAAAAATCAATATAAAAGTTAATTAAATACTTAATTACGAGTTATTGTTACTACTTAAAAATAACTCCTCATTTTTACTACTGAGAATAATCCCTCATTTTTAATCCCACATTTATAACTTCTTATTTCTAACTACTCAAAATAACTCATTTTTAACCATTCATTTCTAATCGTTCTTTTTTAACTACTCAAAATAACCACTACATTTTATTAAAAATAGATTATATAAAATGTAAACCTGGGCAGAGACTCTATAGAGAGTATAGAAGAAAATAGAAGGAGCGGTTTGTTTGGCATATTTAGGTAAGATTTAGTTTTAAGATTTATTAATTCATTCTCGAAAACTTACATCCAAACAAGTTTTTACTAACTCCTACTCATTTTTACTATTAAAAATAACTCTCATTTCTAACAATTTATTTTTAATCATTCATTTATAATTACTCAATCATTTCTAACTACTCATTTTTAATCATTCCTTTTAAATCAATCAAAATATTTCATTCTTAACCATTTCTTTTTTAACTTCTAAAAATCACTACTCATTTTAAATTTACATCCAAACAAGATTTTGACTCTAACTCCTCTATATAAAAACTACATCCAAACGAATTTTTGGCACAACTCTCTATTTTTAATTACTCAATATAACTCTTCAATATCATTCCATAACCTAAATCCTACCTAAATATGTCAAACAAAAACTCCCCTAGGGTTTTCCAAGAAAAATAATGAGCGCCTCATAAATGGGCTAGTAAAAAAAAGCCCAAATTAACAGTGGGGTCCACAAGTCACAGCGCACCAATTCAAAAAATGACTCATATGGAAATGGATGCGATGTATCGACTGAAAGAAACGCAAAACTGCAAAAACTGGAGAGAGAGAGAGAGAAATGGGGCACTGAGGTGACGCACAGATGCGAAAAAGATTCTAAGAGGGTTCGTTATGTCGAATCCCAGTCAGTAAAAAAAAAAAGAAAAGAAAAGTAAAGAAAAGGCTTCTTGTGAAACATTTCATCATTATAACACCAAAGGCAAAAAAGAAACCCTAGAAACGGGAAATTGTTTACCCCGCAAGTCTCGCAGGAAGCTGTAAAAATGCGTGACTTCCAATGAGCCAGCCTTATTCAAAGTTCAGACTGGGAATTATCCCTTTTTCCCAGCAGGTAAAATGTTCTCAAAACTTACCTTTGCCCAATAGCTTCTCAGATCATCTTCAAAAGGCTGACCCCCCCCTATTGGCCAATCCATTTAACTTCCTCATGCTAGTTTAATATTTAACAATAATGTGATATATAATGGTGAAAAACATTCAAAAATACCACGCCAAAAAAGTAAAGGAACGAAAAATTCTGGAAAAAAAGGGCAGAGATAATAATTTCAACTTATTTGCGGTTTCCAGGTTTTTGCTACAAAGGAATGCCTAAACTGCATTTTCACTACTACTATGTAACTATAACTTGAAGAAACATGACCCATCCACCATTTGGATTTAATTAAGTATAAGAGCATATGAGATTTCATCTTAAAATTAATTGGCAATGAAAGAGTAATTTATATCTCTTAGACTCCCTACTTTTTCACCTCAAGATGATGCCTCTTTTGAACTCATCCATCTTGAATTTGATCTCAATTTTATTTTTATTAGATCAATATTGGGCTCTTAAGTTCCACTCAAAACCAATTGACAATAAGAGAGACTAATCTATATCTTGTAGGACTCCCTATTTTTCCAATCCTAACATTAAGAGTACCAAACCATATTAAAGTTTTCTCATTTCTTTATTTTTATTTAAATTTAAAAAAAAAAAACAAAAAAAAAAAACAAAATAGAGGGCTAAAGATGGACGAAAAAAAGTTAGTTCTGAAAAATAATGAAATAATAAAACTGGGTATGTTACTTTATGCCATAGCCCTGAATCAGCCCAAAAAGACTTCAAATTACCCTAATAAAACCTGTATAAATCCTTCAAAAAACCCAACCCTCCTTATGTAATATCAATCCTTCGTCCTAAATACAATTTAATCTTCTCAAAACCATTCAAACCGTTCATAACCACTCCCCTTTCCAAACATACCCTAAAGTTATCCAACTTCAATCTCAAAATAAAGGAAAAATATACGTGCACAAGTTGCCAAAAAAAACAAAAATTCTTTAGCCTGTTTTCACACAGACCCTTTGGCATCTATAGCATGTAATACACAGCCAGAAAATCAGCAACAATGAAGAACTTGATATCATTTCTGCAAATAGTGTGTGGTGTGAAAACGCTAGATTAACAACCCCCTATTACACGATGCCATTAATGGAAAATAGAAAAACAACGTTATATCCAAACAACCAAACTCCCAAATTTCATAAGAATGCACCAGAGATAGGAGCCTAGTCTAGGAGAAACAAGAACACTGCTAGGAGAGGAGCCTAGAAATTACTATGTCAGAGTCTTAGAAATGTGGCAGTGCTATTATATACCAGTTATAAGATAAGTGTTTGGACTAGTCACGAAAGTGGCAGCATTGTTCGGACTAGTCTACTAATAATTTCTGAAATTTTGTACTGTATCAAACTACAAAAAAAAAAAAAAAAAAAAACTTATAAATGCAGCCTTTTCTTCGCAAGTTAATGCCAAATATAGGCTTCGCTATTATTTTTTAGTACCAGGTTTTTGTTTAAAAAGAAATCCATCTGTGTACTCTGCAAAAAAAAACCTTAGACGAAAGAGTCCTATTAATTAATTACTTTTTCATAACCATGAAATGTATGAGATCCTGATTGTAAATATTTTAAAGGGGTGTTTGAATGAAAGAGAAGAAAAAATGATTATGGGAATGATGAGAATTATGAGACTATGGAAGAGAATGGTTATCTATTTTTTAGATGAAGAAAACGGTTATAGAGAGTATCATTACTTGTGTTTGAGATGAAGAAAATAAAATGGTAAATATTGAGAGAATAAAAAGTGTTTACAAGGAAAATGGAAATTTGTTAGGAGGAGAATAAAAACTCTTTATGGGTTGAATAAAAAAAGGTTATGAGAAAATGAGAATAAGAGTATAATGATTCTTGGTGATCCAAACACAAAAAATAATCTTTCTTCTCGTCCACTCTATTCGAGCTTTTTGCCCCCAAAGGACCCCCTAAGGGTGTGTTTGGGGTAAGGGAAATGATAATGATTAAGGGGGAAATGGTAATGAGAAGGAAAATGATTATGGTATAATGATTATTTGTGTTTGAAGTGAAGATAATGATTATGGAGAGAATGATTATTTGTGTTTGAGATAAAAGTAATGATTATGAGAAAAATAAAATAATGAATATGATGTAAGTGAAAAATAGTGATGTGATGTATGAAAAGTTGTTGGAGAGAGAATAAAAAGTAGTTAGAGGAGAATGAAAAAAGTGATTTATGAAAAACGTGATTATAGAGGGAATAATTCCTGATGACCCAAACACGAGAAATCATCTCTATTCCTATTGTCCTACTTATTCTTGGTCCCCCAAACACCCCCTAAATAAAATAAGCACGGGAACAATTCGTTCAAACAAGTTCAATTTATTTCCCCATGACAAATTGCTAAACACCCCAATACTTATACAAACAAGTACGCCTTGAAAACAAAGGAGCATTTACAAGTGTCTAGCAGCATAAAAGGCATAATAATCGGGGTTGGTGGCATACGGACATATTAAAGGCATAACAAATACCCTCTTCAAGTTAATTTTACTACTACCGAAATGGACGATGACCTGACCATTATTTAGTAGAAATCCAGTTCAACATCATGGTTACGAGTTTGATCTCAAGAATCAATATTTAGCTCTCATTCATTTGAGAGTATATAGTAGTAGTACCCTCTTTATATAGGATACCACTATATCTCTCTGAATTAGAAAATCTACCATGCCTCCAAAACAAAAGAGCATTTAAAAAATTACAAGTGTCTAGCAGCATAAAACTTCAAACTGTGCAAATCTCAACATAGCTCAAAATAGATTATACATCAATTATCAACGTATAAGTCAATGATTACCGCACCTGAACTAAAAAAACAAAATCAAATTGTACAGAAATTAGGTCATTATACTTTGGAAAGTTAGTCTGCATGTTTTGAAATATTGGGGGTTAGGGTTCGGTTGCTGGATAGCAACTTTTTTTTTGCGTATCACCGTATAAATAAATAAATAAATATATATATATATATATATATATATATTTGTTTTTTTGAAACCCACCATATGTTCATTTGAATTAAATCCAGCGCAAGTATTCTTTAAGGTTAGGATTTGCACCAAGCTCAGAGGAATTTGAGTAAGGAAAGCAAAATCTAAAAAAACAATCATGGATCTATTGGTGAATAGGAGAAATACAAAATTGAGGTTTCAATCCATGATAGTTATCTACTTAGAAATTGATTTTTTACGAGTTTTTCTTAACACTTCTATGTTGTAGGACTGGATAGATTTATTCATAAGAATAGTAAAAAAACGCATCAGGAGACTCACTAATATCAAATTAATTTGTTTAAAAATAAAAAAGATGTGAAACTATTACCAAAATCAGAAATATTTAAGTCATGTGTGGACATGACCTAAATATTAATGTTCGCTTATGTGGCTCAATATGAGCTACATTCTTTTTTTCTTTATTTTATTTTTTTATTTTTTGGATTTAAAATAAAATAGATATAACTCATATTGAACTACGTAAATGGACATTATGTTTTAGGTCATGCTTGGAGACCTAAATATTCCTCTTACCAATATAGCTAATGAGAGCAAGCGTGGACATGATTTATCCTATGGCTGGTGTTTTTACATGGAAAAGAAAAGACAAAAATAAATACGACAGGCAGATTGAATAATAAATAACAATAACAAGTCGTTCTAAAAAAACAAAAATTACAATAAAAAGTTCACGAACAACACAAGCAAAGAGATAAAATAAAAACAAATCGCAGAAAAGCACGAACACCAACAAACAGAATAAAATAAGCAATTAATTGCAACAAAACGGATATGCGTAATGCGTGTGATAGAGAGAGAGAGAGAATGACGAACCGGAAACGTAGCTTCTGGTGGCTGCATTACACAGCCCATTTAATTGCATTTCCATGTTCTTGAGGAATGATGATGCTTCGACAAAGGGCTGCGAGAGATCCAGCTTGTACTTCGCCAATAACTCGCAATATGTTTCCTATTCCATATTGTCAATTAAACTAGTCAAAATATAAACAATAACAAAACTGAGATAATTTTATTGGGGTTAAAAAATACAGTTTTAAAACTCCCTAAATATTGGTTATAGTTCTTTTTTTCTTCAAAATATTTTAAATAGTTTATCAAATTGGTCTGATAATTTTTTTTTTTTTTTTTGATTCATTAGTCTAATCGTTAGCTAATAACAAAATATTGTTGTTTTCAAAATTTAAAAAAAAAATGACAAAATATTGTTAACTCAAAATAAAAGTGTTTGATTTGAAAATATAAATACAAAATTGAAACTAAATCAAAAATCTAAACAATAAAAATGTATTTTCACTTTTTTTTTTTTTTTTTTTTTGGTTCAAGGGAAAAAGGCGAAAAAATAGTGCACAATGTTGTTGGGGTTTTGTTCTCTGGATTTAAGAAAAAAAATTGAAAAAATATGAACGGCAAGAAAAGCAAACACCATGAACTCATCGAGTTCGGGATCGGCACCCAAGCAAGAAGAAACGCCGGAAGTTCTTTCGCCGATCTCATTTCCACGATTGCTTTTGCCTAAAATGTTAGCGATCTCCGGCGGTGCACCGACCTGAAAATGCCACAAACATTAACTTACGAATCTACGCAGAGTTAAACCCTAATTAAACGCTGAAACAAATTGTAGCTCGCAATGTATCGATTCAAAACTGTTCTTCCGAGTACTATCTTCGATTTTCGTTCAATTTTTCCCTTAAAATAAGATTAATTAACGAAATACAAGAGGTTCAGATTTATGCAATTTCATCATACAATACGAAAAAAACAACAGAATTAGTTTGGCATATTCTAAACCGTCTCTGATACCGTAACAGTTAATTATAAGTACATAACGAGTTCTTGAACCAGTTTCAAAGAATTTTTTCCAACAGCGAACATTGCATTAATTCTTCAAAACCTAGAACGTCGCGGCCGTAAATCTCAGAATAGAAACCGACCTTTTGGCAGTCGACGAAGGCATCGACAAGCTTAGGGTAAAGAGGATGAGAAGCGATTTTGGCTCTAATTGCACCGGCAGACTCCTCCGCCTCAGAATCACGAACAGTTTGAAAATCCACGGCGGCGGCTGAGGAAACCGACGGCATGTGTTCCGATCCGAAAGGCGGAAGCCGATGAGAATAATCGGCAGAATTAGCAGTAGAATAGGTTTGATAATTAACCGGAAGGACGAGGCTGTCCAGCGGCGCCGGCGCCGGTGAAGAGGACTGGTAATAATAGCCGGCGAGGGGATGAAATCCGTGAAGATCCGCCATGGTTGACGACGGAAAGAGAAAATGGAAGAATTATTGGGGAGGAGAGAGAGAGAGAGAGAGAGCGTAGGGTAAGAAGTTAGGAGTGATCGAGTGTGACAGCGAGTGGAAGTTAAGTGGGCTTTGGAAAGCGCAAAGTTCAGCATACAAACTTGTATTAGCAGCCTACGTTAGGGTAGGCACACTAATTCTTTTCTTTTTTAGGAATACAAAGTTTTGGAACGAGGGTATAATTAGTCATGGGTTATCTAGAGAGTTGAGAATGAGGATGATTCTTAATATTAAGATTATCGAGAATTATTCTTTTCATAATTACATTTTTTTAAAATTTTCTAACTAATTTTCATTCAATCCTTATGGGGTGGCTCGATTGGTCTTGAAGTGCTTAAAATGATGAGTTCAGTCTATGGTGTTAACATAATAAATTTCCTACGAGTTTTCTTCATATCTAAATGTTGTACGGTCATAAAGTATGACACGTGACTTTAGTCGAGATGCGTTCAAGCTGGCCCAGACAGTCACGAATATAAAAAAAAACTACTTTTCATTTTTTTCGTTATAACTTTTTATACATCATATCACTGTTTTTCACTTTGAACATACTCGATATTTTATTTTTTTCATGATCATTTCCTTCATTCAAAGCACAAATAATTATTATACTCGTAATTATTCTCGTCGTCCCAAAGATAAATAATGACTCTCTTTCCTATTCACCCCCTAATTCATATTCCCCGTGATCATTCTCATTCCCTTTCTCCCAAACATCCCCTATGCGATATTTGAAACAATCATGGAGTGATTGGTAGACAGGACTTTGGGTGCAAAAAAAATCATGGGTTCAATTCATGAGCTACCTACTTATTAATTAACTTCTTATAAAATTTCTTGACATCCAAATGTTGTAAAGTTTGACAATATGTCTCGTGACATTAATCAAGGTGCGTGTAAATTGGATCGTACCGTTAGGGATATAAAAAAAAAAGTTATGTGATATTTGAATGAGGTATTAGTGAGGGGAATTCAAAGGAAGGTGTGTTTTTTTAAGAATAATGTGTTACATAAAAATTGTAAGCATATGAAAAATGTATTGAAAGTCATGTAAAAAAGATGATGATTTAACTATAGAACAAAAAATATATATATTAAAGATGTGATACTATCGGTAGAAATTGGTTGACTTTTATGTAATATTTTTTTTCATGTTTAGCATGCCTATCGATATATCGTTTCTTCTTTCTTAAAAGTAAAAAAAAAAAAAAAAAAAAAAAAAAATGATGTGTCACATTATTATCCCCTCATTAAAGTACGTTGTAGGTATTTCTTAATATCCAAATTTTGTTCTTTTCTAGTAGGATGGTTTTTTTGAGTTAGAAAAATGTAAATGATTATGGAGAAGATGAAAATAGAAAGATATTACAAGAAGAAAAATTATGTGTAAGGATGAAATATACCTCTATGTGGGTGAATAGAATAATGATAAGAAAAGTAAAATAATAAATATAATTTATTCCGACTACAAGTTTCTACCTTTGAAAGATAAAACTCCATATTCATTGCTCGATGGCCATGGGTTTGCATGGGGATGTTAAGGCACCTATTTTTGTTGGAATTATAGTTATTTGGTTAATATTGTTTTAATATTTTTACATTCTATGACAAATATTTAAGAATATATTCTTACATTGTTATATTCTATGACAAATATTTAGTATTTTTACATTTATTTGAATACAATATGAACCAGTAATAAAAAAAAATGGTCGCTATAGTAGAATTTACTTTTACGGAGTGTTTGTTTGCCATATTTAAAGAGTATTTAGATGAAAGATTTATTAAATTTTCATTGAAAATCTATATACAAATGAGTTTTTATTAATTCTTTTTTTTATTTTACTTTTAAAAATGATTCTTCATTTCTAACAATTCATTTTTAATCATTTATTTATAACTATTCAATCATTTATAATTATTCATTTAAAATCAATCAAAATAACTTATTTTTAACCATTTATTGTTAATAATTATTTTTTTAACTATTCAAAATAACTACTCATTTTCAATCTACATCCAAATAAGGTTCTAACTCTAACTCATCTACACAAAAATTACATCAAACGAGTTTTTGACTATAATTCTCAATTTTTAACCACTTAAAATAACTTTTCAAACTAAATTCTCTACGGTAGAGAAACACCCCCTTAATGTGTTTGGCGATTTCCTTCAACTCTAATTTTATTAGAATATCACTTTCGCTCACCATTAAATTGATTTTTAAATTTATATTATCTACTAAAACCCCAATTGATAAAACCTGAATTAATTTTTTTTTATAATTATTTTAATATTGACAAAAGAAATATTACAGAACATAATGTACAACCCTAATAAGCTCGAACTCCCAGAAAAGTAATTTACTCTGGTTACAACAGTTTTCACCTCTTGCAAGAAACATTTTATATTTTATTAAATTACAAACATAAATTAACTTGATCACGCAGTTAGTTATTTTAATTAATCTTAATTTATTTTAATTTTACTATCAAAAATTCGAATTCGAAAGTTATATTTGACTCTCATATCATGGTAGGGATCCCCTCCCCAAATCAAATTTTACTATATTTAAGTGTTTTTTCTAAAAGCATTAAGAGTGTGTTTGGAGCTCCGGTTATATTATTGTAGGCGATGAGTTATCATAAACTGTGGGTTAACGATGAATTATAATAAACGGTGTTTGGAGTTCAAGTTATTATAACAGGAGCTATGATAAACGGTGTTTGGAGTTCAAGTTATTATAATAGGAGCTATGATGACATGTTATTATAACAGAGGTTATGATAAATGGTGTTTGGATAACAAGTTACTATAACAGCAGTTATGATAAACGGTGTTTGGAGTACATGTTATTATAGGAGGGGTTATTAATTTTTTTCCTCTAATTTCTTAAAAATAAGTTGAGATTGCTTAAATAAAATTTATACATAGTTAACAATTATTTTTTATTTTTTACTTCATTTAAAGTAATGGTCATACCATGTATACTAGTATAGGTTTTTTTGTGGAACATCTATATTAGTATAGTTACATACTAAAAATGAGGTATATTGATATGTTTATAATTTAACAATATAGTATAAATATGGAAAACTTATTTTAACAATAAATTTCATTTTTCAAAAGAATTTCTGTAGTTAGTGAAAATTATTTTAATCCTTATTTTTCATATTAATGATTTAATTTTAAATTAACAAATGTTTGTCAAAATAAAATTAATCTACATTACATTATCAAAATTAAATAATTTTCATGACCTTAATAACTAAATTATAATGTTTGAAATAAATAAAAACTATAATGGTGTAGGTTAATTATTAAAGTCTCGTTTGATAACCATTTCATTTTTTATTTTATGTTTTTGTTTTTAATTTTTTGAAAATAAATTTGTTTGATAATCAATTTTAATTTTAGTTTTTAAAATTTTTAAAATATTAAAGAAATTTTAAAAACTAAAAAAATAGTTTTTAAAAACAGATTTTTGTTTTTGTTTTTAGAAAAATATGAAAAAATCAAGAATAAATAGTAAAAAATTAAAAAAATCAAAACAAAATGTGATGTTTGAAAACAAAAAACAGTTATCAAACATGTTTTTTGGTTTTCAATTTTTAAAAACATAAAACTAAAATCAATCATCAAATACTTACCGTTTTTTTTTTTAAAACAAAAAGCCAAAATAAAAAATGAAAAACTAAAAATAAAAATAAAAAATGAAATGGTTATCAAATGGACTTTAGTGATTTTCCTGATATTACTGTGGTTTAAAGTAATTGACAACAAATTCTAAAAAAAAAGTAAAGAAAGTAATTGATAGTAATATAATTGACAACGTAACAAAAAAGACACTAATATAATTGAGTTAATAAATAATATTTAAATTAGTTATATACCTTTTTTAGTAACTAATTACATAACTTGAAAAAAAAATTATAACTAATTACAAAATTACCCAACATTGATTAGTTATTATTTCAAAATAAATTGTTTAGATATGTTTGGTTTTGTAAAAAAAAGCGAAGCCAGTTTTTATTTTTGTTTTTTTTTTTGAAATAGAGAAGCCACTTTTTGTGATTAAAAATAGAGGAATAATTGCATGCTGCTGCAGCCGCCTACGTGGCAAAATCTGGGCCACTATTTTTAATTTTTTTTTTAATGTTAAAAAAAAAAAATCAAAGGCCCAGATTTTACCACGTAGGCGACTGTAGGCAGCATGCAATTATTCTTCTTAAAAATACTTGTAGACAATTGCTTTATTTCAAAAAGGAAAATAATGACAGCTAGCATAATTAATTACAGCTCATGATTTTAACACGTAAATCTTTTCAAGATCAGAAAAATTACAAAACTAATTTTTTTTAAAAAAACCCCAAACCTCCGAAACCTTGTGTATCAAAAGGTGAAAAAATTGTTTCATTTTGCAACCGTTCTTCATCTTGTTGTTTTTATTGAATTCTGTCAAGCATTCCAAAACAGAGTGTAAAGAAATTAAAAAAGAAACAGAAAAGAATAGTAGTAGTGTAGTTGAAATGGTAGTTCTTCTCTGAACAATTATTTTTTTTCCCATTTCGTTTTTGTTAATTGTTGCATGGGATATTTATTAGGTTGCTTTGTTCAAGCTTCGTTCCAGGTATTTTTAGATTTAGTTATAGTTTTTTCGGTTTTGGTTTTACAGAGTTTTGATTCGGTATGTATTGTTCGATTTAAAAGTGTTTGTCTCATTTACTGAACATTTGGCTGGAAATGCCTCTCTGCTTTCTTATCTTGGCAAGAACAAAGAAATTTTGATAAACCTTGGCGGCGTTTCATTTAAACTTTGGGGCCGTTTCATTTAAACCTTGGCGGCGGTTACATTAAGCGGAGGGACCGATTATCTCTCAACCGGCGGTCTGCATAACTGGCCCCCCAAACGTGAGTTGGGTTATCCTAACCCAACCGACCATTTTGTAATTGGGGGCCCAAACACACCCAAATGAAGCATAATTTTACAAAAAAAAAAAAAAAAAAAAATTCTATGAGAAAAATCATATATATAAATACCAAAAAAAATGTCAGCCCAATTAACTACCTCTAAAATTCCATCTGAGCAAATCTCTATCACAGGGTCCAGGCCCATGTTTTTTTTTCATATTCAGAAAGGTCGCTTGAACAAGCTGAACCAGCAACTTAGCAAGGTCTGGCGAAAATTTTGGTTGTTTACTTCACTTGAGCTGTCTTGATTTCCATTCAATTCCAGAAACGAAGGGTACTACTTCGATTTTGTATTGCTTTGTTCTTCTCCAATTAATCTTACAAGTTTCTTGAAATTTAGTACGTGCTGTGATTCTTTTTTGTTCTTGCACACAAATTGTTTGACAAAATTCCCCACTGACAATGAGTGTTTTTTTTTCCTGAGTTTCGATTAAGGAATGGATGTTGCTCACTGCACTCTAGATGGCCATGCCGATGGGGTGGAATTCTGCCCGCACAGTTCATTTAGTAATGTTCTTGCGGCTTGCACTTATATACTACACGAGGGTGATCAGCCCAGTCGATCTGGAAGCATCTCAATCTTCAATGTCAATGCGGATGTTGGCTTTTTGGAGCTGCTTCATCGTGTGGATACAACAGGGATTTTCAATATAAAGTGGAGCCCTGTTGGTCAAGCGAATGCTGATGGTTGTATCAGAATTCATGCTCTTGAGTCTTCTTCAAATGGTGCAGAAGGTATGGAATTTGCAAGATTTTTTGTCATGATTTTTGGAAATATGTGATATTTGAGATGTTAAATGTACTAGTTTAGATATGTTATTTGTGATTGAATGAAGCATAAGACTTTGAAGCCGGATAACAGGTTTGGCTCTCCCTTTCCCCAACAGCTACAGACTTCAAACTTTGTTATGCTTTCGAAACCTCCTTGTCGTCCTATGATAATTATGTTTGAATATTTGTATTCAAACACTTCTATTAATTTAATTCTATCGTTGGACTGTTTAGTGAGTTCTTTTGAAGTGATTCATGATTGAGTGAGGTGATGAATGTTCATTAAGTAGAAAGTACGAGATGGGTATTAACTCTCATGAGATTCTAGGAAAGATCTATAAATTATGTGGGTTATGATCTCTATAATAATTAAACCTATTTTCCTTTTCTTGTTTACAATCTGACAAAAAGAGCATCAAGTCATGTCGGTATGTTTAGTTGGTGAAAATCTTTCCTTTGTCGATGGTCATGCTATATGGGTATGTTTAGTTGGTGAAGTCCCTTATTACTAAGTTAAGAATTTTTTTCTCCTTCGTTCTTGATTCTGACATTTCTGTTTAATCACATGATTACATGAGTAAAATTATGGTCAAGAGGACATAGCTTCGAATCCTCCCAATTGCTAAACTAAAATTATTATTTTTGCATTATGAAGAGACTTCCAACTTTTTATGGAAGTATATACGTTCCAAGTTTTCCCCACTTTTCCTTAGAATAAAAAATTCTTAATGGTTGTTTTCCCAATAGATTCATCTTTTTTTGCTTGGTGCAGGAAAATATTTAAAAGAGAGATGCGGCAGCAAAATTTCTTCTTTGATGTGTCTTTGCCTGGATTGGAACCCTTCAGCCACGTCCATCTCAGTGGGGCATTCAGATGGTTCCATCTCAATAA
>JBBMKA010000009.1:14376783-14390796 GCA_037833695.1 Sechiopsis laciniata | reverse complement strand
TTAAATGGTGAGATAGATAAAATATTTTAATCACGCATTAAGCACAAGGATAATATAAAGAAAACCCAAACAAATATTATTGGTCAACCAAGGGATGAACTCAATCAATATGTTATCCATATAATCAAGAGATTGATCTAATCTTCCACTGAATATTAAAAAAAAAAAATTGAAGTGGAAGATTTAAATATTCATATCATGTTTTCACAAAAGAAAAGATTAAATATAATTTTGGACCAGATAAAATTCTTATATTTTAGTTTTTTTATTCTCAAATCTTGATTTTATATCTTTTTAATTCAATCGTATTTCAAATTTTTATTTTTTTAATTTAACTATTGAAAATGGAGAGATTCGAACTCAGCATACACGCATGAAGTTTAATTATTGTTCTCTTTAACTACAACCTTTTAATCATATATGATAATGGTGTCAAAAGGAACTTATTTAATGTTATTTTTTAATTTTAAAATTAATCTGTGTTAATTAACTTTTAAAGATATCTTCACATAAATTAGTATTATTTTATCAATTTTGATAAGGGTGAGTGAAATGAAATTAAGGGGTGTTTGTTTACCATATTTAAAGGGGATTTAACTTGAATAATTATTTTGAGTAGTTAAAAATTGAGAGCTAGAGTAAAAAACTCGTTTGGATGTAGTTTTTGTGTGAATGGGTTAGAGTCAAAACCTTATTTGGATGTAGATTTAAAATGAGTATTTAAAAAAGAAATTATTAAAAATGAATTATTTAGATTGATTTGAAATAAATGATTAAAAATGAGTGGTTAGAAATGATTGAGTAGTTATAAATGAATGATTAGAAATGAGAATTATTTTTAAAAGTAAAAAGGAGAAGTACTTAGTAAAAACTCGTTTAGATGTAAGATTTCGAGAAGGAATCAGTAAATCCTCCTTAAATATGACAAACAAACCCCTTAAGGGGCTGTTTGTTTGGTATATTCATGTAGGATTTAATTTTAGGATTTATTAATTCTCCCTCGAAACCCTACATCCAAACAAGTTTTTACTAACTCTTCTTCATTTTTACTTTTAAAAATAATTCTAATTTCTAACCATTCATTTTTAACCATTCATTTCAAATCAATCAAAATAACTCATTTTTAACCATTTATTTTTAATCATTTATTTTTTAACTACTCATTTTAAATCTACATCCGAATAAGATTTTGACTTTAACTCCTCTGCACAAAAACTACATCCAAACAAGAGTTTTTGACACAACTCTCAATTTTTAACTCCTTAATATAACTTCTTAATCTAAATCCTACATAAATATGACAAACAAACACCTCCTACAAGATTAAAATGAGTATTTTAACTAATTCAAAAAAAAAAAAAAAAAAAGTGGGATTGGGACAGAGTGTCAGTTGAATTTTGGAGGCAAACAGGGAATAATAGAAGGAAGCAAATTAAAGTGGCGGAGCGTTGATTCCATTTTGGTCATATTCCACTGCCGTCTCTCGTCTCGTCTCTTCTCTTCTTTGTAAGCATTTTGTTTTTTTGCCGTTTTCTCCACCACACATAAAATCCGCCACCATCTTCAAAGCTCTGTAACCGAAACCTTTCTCCCTTCGTTCAACCAGGATTTCTCAGCCAGATCTTCCTTCAATTCTCTGCTCTAATGGCGTTGAATGTTCTTGCACCGCCGGAAATCAAGGCGCTCTCCTTCTTCTTCGACTCCTCCAGGTCCAGGCACTTCGCCAAGCTTCAAGGTTTGTTCTTCTCTGTTCTTTCTCTCTGATTTTCTGGCTTTGTTGCTGTTGCTGTTGTTGTTGAGATGAACGATTTGAGAAAACAGATCGATGAATGTTTCTTCTTGTTTTTTGAGATTCAGTTTCTTCTACTGGACTGCTTTGCTGCGGCATTGCCGCTATCTTATGCTTGATTTTTTGCTTCGAATTCTTTCGCCTTTTGTCTAACTGTTTCGATTTCTGGAAATTGATTGATCATTGTTTGGATTTCTGCATTGTTTTGTAACTTTGAATGTCTGGATTCGTTGCTGTTGCTGTTCTCGAGATGAACAAGTTGAGAAAACGGATAGATGGCTGTTTCTTCTTCTTTTTGAGAATCGGTTTCTTCTACTGGATTGATTTTCTGCGGCATTGCTGCTTATCTAAGCATCGGTTCAATCTTATCTTGAATTTTGACTCGTTTCTGCCTAACTTCCGGGATTTTTTTTCGCCTTTTGTCTAACTGTTTGGATTTCTGAAGATAGATAGATGACTGTTTGGATTTCTGCAATTTTTTTTTTTTTTTTTTTTTGTAACTTTGATAGTCTGGTTTCGTTACTGTTGCTGTTGCTGTTGTTGAGCTGAACAAATTGAGAGAACAGATTGATGACGGTTTCTTCTTCTTCTTTTTGAAATTCAGTTTCTTCTGGACTAATTTTCTGCGGCATTGCTGCTTACCAAAGTATAGCTACAATCTTATTCTTGATTTTCATCTTAACTGCTGGGAATTTTTTCGCCTTTTGTCTAAATGTTTGGATTTCTTTATTATTCTATAGCTTTGATTATCTGAACTTTTTCCCCTAAATTTGACTGGTTCATCAGAAGACTGTTAAAAATTTCTTATAAGAAATTGTGTTTTAGTTTGACTCGTTATTTAGAATTGGAATGTGTTCGGAGTTTGACGCAATCGTTCATTATTTTAGTTCTTTTAGTCTCCTGTGTAAAGATATAGGTCTGGTTGAATACACCTGAACCTGGAGAAGGGGCGGAAAAGGCCTTTGACCTAAAGTTTGATTCCAAAAGCCTCATAGAGTGAATTGAATTTTGTTTTGGCGACGGAAGCTTTAAATTTGCAGATGGATCATTGTTTTTTTTCACTTTAAGCAGCCTTTGAGTTCAACGGTTTTTATTCTTAGGTACATCGTCCTTGAAGGAGAGCAGAACCGTAGTTCATAAAAGAATTCAATGTTCATCACGGCCTCCTCCTCCAGCTTGGCCTGGACGAGCTGTTGCAGAGCCAGGATATAAGAAATGGGAAGGCCAGAAACCTATCTCCATTGTAGGATCTACTGGTTCCATTGGAACTCAGGTATGTGGGATTTGACATCCACTAGAGGAAGACACAAATCTTTTCTTCTGTCCACAATTAATATTGTTTGTCTCAAGAGAAAAGAAGAGAAGAGAAGACTTGTCTCTTTCAGGAAATCGATTGTAAAGAAAGAACACATTCTTGTCAAATTACATTTTAGTCCCCCCACAGTTTCTTACATACAAATTTTTGTTCTGCAGACATTGGATATTGTGGCAGAGAACCCTGAGAAGTTTAGAGTAGTGGCACTTGCTGCTGGCTCTAATATAACTCTCCTTGCCGATCAGGTATTTATATATGATGCATTATTGTTTGGAACTAGTTGTGTCAGCTCAATGAAAATAAATCTTGGTTATGGAACGACCATCTAATTATTGTACAGTGATGATTTTGATAATAGATTCTAAACAAACACCTATATACCAACCTTATCAATACATCATAATTAAAAGTAAATAGATAAGTTACTATAAAGATGATGTGGTTCTTAATACCTGATGATACGATTTTCTATGGCTCAGGTGAAAACATTCAAACCTCAATTAGTTGCTGTAAGAAATGAGTCCTTAGTTGATGAACTCAAAGAGGCTTTGGCCGATCTTGATGAAAAGCCTGAGATTATCCCTGGCGAGCAAGGCGTAATTGAGGTATTCTTCCCTGCCTTGTCTTTGTTAAAAATCTAACTAATGTAAAGACACCGAGATGCAAATATTTCACTGTTGTTACAGGAATAGTAGGCTGTGCTGGACTAAATGTTGTTCTTAAAAAACATTTCAGGTTGCAAGACACCCAGATGCAGTCACTGTTGTTACAGGAATAGTAGGTTGTGCTGGACTAAAGGTACTCCATCTTTTCTATTTGTGTAAGGAACATAGTTGAATACATCCATATTTCACAAAAGAACATAGCCCCCCAAAATTCTGAATCTCAGTTAGAATAACAATGGTTCTTTTGGGAAACATCTCTTCAGGAGCTTAAATACATGATATCATAATTGTATGTTTAGCACAATGAGTTGCCTGCTTGTTAGCACCTCATGTAGTTAGCTGAGAACTTATGGATAAACAAACAGTACCTAGAAGCTGAACATAGTGTCTTTCTTTAGCCTACTGTTGCTGCAATCGAAGCTGGGAAAGACATAGCCTTGGCCAATAAAGAGACCCTGATTGCTGGCGGTCCCTTTGTGCTTCCCCTTGCCCACAAGCATAATGTAAAGATCCTTCCCGCAGATTCAGAACATTCGGCAATATTCCAGGTATGTAATAAATAAGTTGACGGTTGATGGCAACTTGTGTTGATAAAGTTATTCTTCCACCAACTGCTTGCTGCTTTGATATTTAGAGCACTGCTATCCAATTTCAACTGGTTAATCTATTTCCTTATATCATTTTTGCCCTATAATCCTATGGTAGAATCTTAAATACATGTCTGTTTCCAGTGTATTCAGGGATTGCCAGAGGGCGCACTCCGCCGCATTATTTTGACTGCATCTGGTGGAGCTTTCAGGTATTCATTCTTGTAAAGCTTTGGTAAAAGTTACTGCATTAAATAAGCGAGGATTGTTGAACGGAAATATATATTTTTCTTTTATTATGATTTATTCCTACATGCAATCACAGACATGCATTTTGTTATTCCTTGAATATGTTGCAAGATAAATTACTTATTTATGTATATAAGCTTTGTAGAGATCAGTTCTATTCAAACTATTTTGGTCAAAAAATTTGGTAAACTATATGGAAAATTATTTTTCTTCTCATAGTTGGAAAAGTTTGGAGTCGTAGATGAAAACTCAACGATAACAATTTTTTAAATATGAACCCTTGTAACATTCAGCTCAACTTAAAAGAATCATATATTTTGCTACCCTCAAAATGGCTTGTTGTGTTCAAATATCAATTGACTTTTTAGAATATGAACCTGGCACACACATATTTTTATATACAAATTTTCTCCAAGATGAAGCTAGAAATAGATAATTTATTGAGGCTGATAATGACAGGGACTTGCCAGTTGAAAAGTTGAAGGACGTTAAAGTCGCAGATGCTTTAAAACATCCTAACTGGAGCATGGGAAAGAAGATCACGGTTGACTCTGCTACTCTTTTCAACAAGGTTTAGTTCATCTTCTTGTTCACAATTCAAGTTGAAAAACACTCGCACTCTGCTGTAAGTTCCATGTAACAAGAGATAGGTTTCACTTTTTCGATAGGGTCTAGAAGTCATTGAAGCACACTATTTGTTTGGAGCTGATTATGATAACATTGACATCGTTATCCACCCGCAATCTATCATACATTCAATGGTAGAAACACAGGTATATTCCGTGCTACAATGACAGTTAATTTCAGTACGAAACATAAATTTTAACATGTCGAGGCAGATCACGAGGAGCAATTAAACGAGTAACTAATGTCTTGAAAATCGCCCATCTCCAGGATTCATCTGTTTTAGCTCAGTTGGGGTGGCCTGATATGCGCTTGCCCATCCTATACACCATAACATGGCCAGAAAGATTATATTGCTCTGAAGTAACTTGGCCTCGCCTTGATCTTTGCAAGTATGTTAAGAGTTTACTCTTTAAGTAATCATCCAAAAGCTCTCTTTTCTCCTCTGAATACATACCATGGAGTTCAAGTTTGTATCCATTCAATTCAAAATGTTAATGATTATCGCGTATTTCCTTATCGGGTTGGCAGTTTGCAGCACCTTGAGCTATTCTTCACAATTATTTAGACTCCATTTCATATCTGTTCCTCTGTTTCAAATGACGTGATGCAGGCTTGGTTCGCTCACATTCAAAACTCCGGACAATGTAAAATACCCATCTATGGACCTGGCTTATGCTGCTGGACGGGCAGGCGGAACCATGACTGGAGTCCTTAGTGCAGCTAATGAGAAAGCTGTGGAAATGTTTATCGACGAAAAGTACGTATTTAGCTCCATTCTTTGTTGCATTACTACATAATCGTAGCTCTATTGTAGGACAGCTTTGAATTGTACTTCACAGGTACATTTTCTTTCAGGATTCATGAAATAACCCTTAGTTTTTGCTCGTTTTCAGGATAAGCTACTTGGATATTTTCAAGGTTGTAGAGCTAACATGCGACAAACATCGAAACGAGTTGAACACCATGCCTTCCCTTGAGGAGATCGTACATTACGACTTATGGGCAAGGGATTATGCTGGAAGTCTGCGGTCCTCTACTTTTAGTCCGGTAGCCGCGTGACATCCTTGTCCGCCTGCATCGAGGTAAGCTTGCACGAATTCTTCGAAAAAACCTGAAGTTTTGTTCATGTCTGTTAAAATGGCCTGGTAGGAAGGTAGCTTAAGGAAACAGTTAGGAATTTAATAATAAAAAATATAAAAAGCCACAGCACAAAACTATCAATCAAAGGAAGAGGTTCAATATCCTATTATTCCTCTTGCTATTGTGATGTTTGAGTTGATGGGGGAATTGAAAGTGAAATAGATTTATGGGAGTTTAGAGGCCACTCATTTTCTTAAGTTGATTGAAGGATCTGTTGTACAGATTGTATGAGGAACAATTGAAGGTTATAAGTTGAATTGGAAATGAAATCAAAATGTGGTTAATTTTTCAAACCTTTTTCACCCTTTTTTCTCATAATGAAGTCAACAAGTCAGTTAGATCTATTGTCTTTTAACCTATAACTAGAGTTCATTTATTTTTATATATTTATGGTAAGTTTTCTATCCATGAATGGATAAAAATTATTTTGTTTTGTTTTGAGATTATGGATAAAAATTGGTTACTTGAAACGAATAAATTGTTATTGTTTTCCAAGTTTGAAACTTACGGATGAATTTAATGGTTAATTTTTTTATTGTCTTAGAAGTTTAGGCCTTGAATGAAGAACCTTTGATTCCCTAGTTATCAAAAAAAAAAAAAAAGAAAAAAAAAAAGAAATACTTAAATGAATAAATTGTTTATCAGCAATCAATATTCAGATGTGATTTTTTAATTTTGAATAAAGAAGGAAATAAATGCTGACCTAGATGTAATAAAAGAAGTACAATAAAATGGCACTATCCAGATTTGAAGGAACAATTTCCTTTTATTGACTTCATGTTAAACCATCATTAATTTAGCAAGTTTGTCATTAGAATAGGGCTAACTTAGAAGCTAAGAAATATCATGCATTTATAAAAAAAAAAATTCAAATATCATGAACTGTCTATGAAAAGAAACTATTGGACAAAATCTTTATTAGGCTAGATTTTTCGATTCAGAATTTAAATCATCCCATTCCATTTCCAGCCGCATCCAAGTAAAACCAGAGGAATAAATATCCCAGAAAATCATTCATGGCTGAACAGTAAAAGAATATTTAGAATTTAAAAATACTAAAGAAATGTAATTTGAGGTAAAGAGATTCAAAGAAAATACTCTGCTGAATCTGGAAGCCATGGCTGGTTTTACTTAGATTCAAAGAAAATTAACTTCAATTCTTTTTCTTTCTTTTTGATAAATATTCCAAAACATGCCATGTGGACCAATTATTTGTTCAACTTGTTAATATTCTTTTGTTTTATAAGTCATATTATGAAGGGAATACTTTCCGAAAGTGCATAAGTCCGGATAAGATTATTGAAATTCTAGCCAGCAAAAACAAACTTTTCACATCAACTTGAAATGGAATTTTCAGCATCAATGAATCAAATGATGATGGATTCAAATTTTCAATCCCCCAATTATTGAATTAAAAAAAAAAAAGAGAAATGAAATTTTCCTAAACGCCTAGCACCAAACTTAGAAAAAGATTAATTATAATTGAATTTGACCTTAAAATATTAATATCCTAATTTTCATTTAGAAGTGTTGCAATTAAAATATTTGTTTGAGAAATATATTAGAGAATATATATTTAACATGTATATGTTTTTTTTAGTACAAATTAGGGAGAAGCATTAAAAACATAAACCATTTTTTATTCTTCTCGTAATTATTATGTTAACTTCCTACGTAAATAATAATTGTTCTATACTCATTCTTTTCACCCAAAATACATAAATCATTTTTTCCAATAATTATTCACCTAATTTTTACTTCATTCTCATAAATATTCTCATCTTATTGTTGCTCCAAACACCCTTAACCCACTCACACTTGGTTAGAGAGATTGCACAAATAAAGTGGATGGAAGGAGAAGAGTTAAATTTGGGATATTTTTTGAAACTTTATTAATTATCTTTTCCAATCTCAGTGCCATATTATGATTAATTTCTCCCTCAATTTCTGGTTGCTGACATAATTCTCTTTAATAAAGTTACTTTCAGAGTCTTTTGTCCCCTGCTATAAAATCTTTGACCATCATTGTGAGACATCAAGAACACATGGAACATAAAAGACAGTCCCTAATTCCTGGTTGTTTTTTAAGATTCAAAGTTAATTCTCTTTTTAAAAGAAAATTTGAATGGCCTGCCTTGTTCATGTGCAATGTCTCAAATAGATTCAATGTTGACTAAAATCTCTCTAAGGATTTAAATATTATTATATTATTATCAAGCCTGAAGAGTAAAGAGGAATAATCCTTGATATTTTAAATGTGAAAAATGAACAAGTACCAATTAAAACACTCTCAATGTTTAAAGGGATCTTCCTAGAAAATCAGTAATCCAAAGAAAAAGTTACACTCTGCAACAGTATTTGCTTGGAAAGTGACAAAAATAATGGACCAAAACTTAGGTTGGTCCATGCTTTACACTTTTCATTATTTCATGCAATAATTCAACTAGTCAGAACACTGAGGACAGAGGCTTATTTGGAAATAGGAAGTGTAAAGCAATAATTCAACTAGTCAGAACACCGAGGACAGAGGCTTATTTGGAAATTGGACAAAATATAAGTTAGACTATAATTTAGTTTTTATATTTTAAAAAATTAGAATTTAGTCTATATGATTTGAATAAATATCGAATTTAATATCTATAAACTAAAATTTAGTCTCTACTATTTATAAAATCTAAAATATTGTCATTTTTAATTGTTAGCGAATTAAGTAATTGAAAGCTAGTTATTCATGTGTCGATAGAATTATAAATTAAGTAATTGATATAATAAAAAATCATATCATTTATGTATGAATAATGAGTTTCTATGTATTTAATACGTTGACGATTATGTGCAATAAAATCTAAATTTTATGTTTTATAAAATCACAGAGACTAAATTCTAATTTTTAAAATTATAAAAACTAAACTCTAACTTTCTTCAAACCAAACTATATGGACAAAATTCTAGTTTTTGAAATCATAAAGACTAAATTATAACTTTCTTCAAATAATAGAGACTAAAATTATATTTTACTCTTTTGAAAATATCATAGTCCAATGGACATGATGGTACAGTTCTTTGCCTCTCAGCTGGATCCTACAGATTGAACTTTCAAAGGAAATTAAACAGTTTCAGCAGACTCCAAATGAGAAGCACTTTAGCATAGTCCAGTGCTAGTGATTCCTCAGTCCTGTCATAATAATCTATATTAATAAAGTTCTATCTTATTATAATCTACACCACAAATACAGGTTATTGGTCATCTATTTTGGAGGAGTGAAGACTATTTTATACATGCAGCATCTATTAAGGCATACTCAGTTGGGCCAATGATTTCCTAGGTATAGGAGAGCGAAGCTCCGATTTTTCGATTTTCAAAAAAAAAAAATTATGACATGCTCAGCACATGCACATACAAATTGAGTAGCGACAAGTTTTTTCTATTCTTTGTATGGTAACATGTCCCTAACGTGGTGGTCGAAAACTTGGGTTTTAAAGGTGTGCTTTTTTCAAGATTTAATACTCACATGTGACATTAATTTGTAGATATTTCATGTGTCTCAATTCCTTCAATGTCTTTCGGTGTCTGGCCTAGAGATGAGCGCAGTTGCCTTGAGTATAGTGAAGCGAAACTTCGATTTTTCTCGGTTTCAAAATTAAAAAAAAAAAAAAAAAAAAAAATCATGTCCCTATAGAAGTAGATCCTGGTTTTCTTAGACTAGATTTCTTTTTTAGTGTTAAAGAAAAATCTACAATATAGCTACATCCAAATTGTAGCTTTTTGTACCTAAAGTGTAGTTTGTCTTTTTTTTTTTTGAATTTAAAGTGTAGTTTGTCAATGGCCACATTCTGAAGTCTTTTAATGTTCAAAGTACTATACAATGCTAAAGAGTATGATTCAAATTAAAGTTTTGAGTATGATTCAATTTAAGTTTTTGAGAATACACTAAACATACTGAAGTCTAGTGGTTAAAAGATCTTTGGATTCAATCTATGATGATTAACTACCTAAAACCTAGAATTAATTTCCAACCCACAAATTAAAAAAAAAAAAAAGAAAAAGCAAAGAGTAATTGTAACTATCTACTTTAGAGGAGGGAAACTATTTTTCTTTTCTTTCCACTTTTGAAATAGGAAAAATGACCTTATCTATACCACCACATATAGTTTAATATTGTCCTTGTGATATGTGGTTGTTCACCATAAGGTAAACATGTAGTTCTAAAATATTTAAGTATAGCTCAACAAAGTAAGAAATATAATTTCGACCAAAAATTATAATATCAAAATTCTATGACTTGTGAAAGTAGAATTAAATTTAAAAGCCAAAGTTGGAAAGAGACTTACTTGGAAGATGAAACCTCTTTATTCTCTCATGATAGTGAGCATTTAGATTTAAATACCAACTGCATCACATTTGGTAGGAAGTTAGGTTGATATATAATATAAATATCAGTCCAAATAGAACCCAAAATAAAGAGAAAAAGAAATCATAGACCCCTCAAATGGAATTGGATTATATGTGTTACATCATCAAATTGGATTATATTTGAAGTGTTGAGCATGATATAACACATTGATTTTTTTTAGATAGTAGGTAAATTCTAAGGAAAAATATGTTCACTTTGTAAACATGTTCATCAATTGACCAAATTAAATGGAAGCTTTGCTCTACTATGACAGTCACAGAGAGACATCGAAGAAATAGAGATATAGAAGATATTTACAAATCTCACAAATTAATGTCACATTTAAGTCTCGAATTTTGAACCTTGAGGAGAGTTAATGATAACTATAGATTCTAATGTCGTGGGCTATATTTCATATGAAATGTGGTTCTTTACATAAGTATAACGTTGAACAAATTAGGTCTTAATGAATACATATATTGCAGAATCGTCAGAAGGTAAATGAAAAATTGATCATCCAATAACAAACACGACAAACAATCATCAGAAACTTGCAAGTGCAAAATGAAGATCATACAGATCTAAATCATCTTCATTCAAAAGAAGATTACACACAAACAACTTCAGTTTTTCAAATCAACAGAAAAAAAAAAAGGAATATACAAAATTATAGAGACAAGGACAAATCTAGATGAAACCTGATTGCAAACTAAATCATTCTCTGTTCTTCAGCAATTCAACCATCTAGAAATCTTCAAATTAGATGCAAATTCTAGATCGTTGCGTTCACATCAATCACACATCCCACCAAGTGTTGTCGGTAAGGCAAATACGATTTCCTCTTTTCCGCTTCTTTCATCGCTCTGTTCCTCCCGTAACTAGCGTTGTGTGAAGGAAATGATGCGAATCCAGAACTCGAACTAGCAGAAGTTGATACGCCTATGGCGGATCTACGATCTTCCTTTACCTTCGATAAATTTCCTGGTTGATCGTCCTTCTTAATGCTTGTTCTCCTCATCATTTGTGCATCTTCTTCTTCTCTTTTACTTCGATTGTTGTTGTATAGAAGATCCTTTAATTTCCATCCGTTAGACGATCCTGTAGAATTTCGTTTATTGCTTCTTCCAAGCGATGATTTCTCGGTGTTTGGAGACCAGACGCAGTATGTATCAGATGGAATGTCTCCGAGATCGTCCGCTTTCGACGACGTTGTTTTACGCTTCTCTTCGTTCATCAATTTCCTCAACGGAGAACGTCGCACAGCCGGTTTCGTCTTCGGATTCTTCGATTCCAAATCTGATCGCGAACTGTTCTCTAGCAGTAATTTCGTGTTGAATACCGGATAGACCGGCTTGATCTGGCCATGGAAGAAGATCTCATTAGCAGAGCTCGTAGTCGCATCTGATTCTCTGCATAGAACAGCAAACTCGAATTCATCATCGTGATCACCATTTTCACTACATTCATCACTTCTAACTTCTTCCACTGATTCCCTGAACAAATTTCCACAGTAATCCGAACCGCGATTCTCAGAATCAGCTAACGATTCTTCTCCAATTTCTCTAACGACTCTGGCCGCAATTTCAGCGATGCTACTACTACCTGAAGAATAGCTGCTAAAAGTCGGCGAAATCGAGAGATTCGCCGGACCTTCTTCAACCTCCATCGCCGGAAAATTCACAGTTGAGATTCTTACAGCTTCACAGAGAGAGAGAGAGAGAGAGAGAGAGAGAAAGAGAAAAAGTAAGGTCTGAGATAATGGCGGAAAGTATGAGAATCGAACGCTTTTGGGTGAAGGTTTATATAGGTAGAAATGGAAATGGAGAACGCGCCAAAAAGATAAAACGAACGGCTTCTACAACTAACGCGGTTTAGATAATTGCCATGTAAAGGCTTTTTGTCCTTTTGTTTATATTGATACGTGTCAAGGATGCAAATTTTGACCCAGAACTGTTCACACGTGCGACGAATATTGTGCCTAATTTGAAATTTGAACAAAATTGCGGGCTTTGGAAGTGGACCGTGACGCTAGCATCTTGGCCCACTTTGCTGGGCCCATTAACCTATATTTTATAGGAAAATTGTATTCGAGGAGTTCTAACCAAATAATTTTACGGTCAAATTAGTCAAATCTAGAAATAATTTTATGGAGAGATTAAAATATATTAATTAATTATTAATAAAGATATTGTATTAATGAGTATTTATAGTACATAATACTATATTAATGAGTATTTATAATACCGTACAAAAGCGTATTAATGACTATTAATGCAAATATTTTAAAATTTGCTTACATTTGTAATTATTTTGCGTAAACAGTCCATCCACTACAATTTCTTTAATTTTAATGTAAACAAATTTTAAAATATTTGTATTCATAACCATTGTATTAAATATTCATTAATATCAGTATATTATATTATAAGAAATTATGTGATAATACTCAATAATATCAAAGATTTCATTAACTAATTTTTTTTTTAACTGATTGTATTTATAATAATTTTTTAGATTTCACTAGTTCAATACGTTTTTCTATTTTATATTTTTTCCCCCTTTTATTTTTTGGAAATATCAAAAGAACAAACCAGCTTAATTTTTCTTCTTCTAGAAGTTATGAATTTAATTAAACATTTTATTTTTGGTAAACAAAGAGTTCAGGTAAAAGAAAAGTTTGTAAAGATGGTTAGTTAGGGGAAAGGGAAAGCTCTAATTTTAATTATGAGATTTTTTTGCCAAGTGGAATATCTAATTCACATATAAACAATATCTTCCACAATTTGTGTTTTTTATAGTGGACATCAATATTGACAAACCAATATTTTATTCAATAAGGTTTGTTTTCAACGAGTACAAGTTAGACTACCAATTTTTATATGATACCTAATAGTTTTATTCATCAAGATGCTTATTGTAATACCTTATGAATAATGAAACAAAAAGGGGAAATTTTTTGACTTTACAATTTCTAGCAAGTTAGGACCATTTCTACTTTGGGTAGATAGGACCATTGACAATTAAACAAGAATAAATTGTTATGATAGAAACCTCCAATATTATATTTCAAAAAATAAAAGAAAAAAGAAAATAAAAAACCTCTAATATTTTACTAGATTAGATATTTTACCTACTTGTGAGTTGTCACCTAACAAATAAGGCCTATTCAATCAAGAGTATAACAAATCAGCCATTTAGTGGGTTTGGAATTAGCCACATAAGTAATATATGTCTAAAAATGAAAGTG
>JBBMKA010000009.1:14236110-14296595 GCA_037833695.1 Sechiopsis laciniata | reverse complement strand
TAATCCGCGCAACAAACAAAGATTTGGGGTGTTAACTTAATCCGGATTAAGTTAACACCCACACCAAACACGCCCTTTATGTTGAAGATCATCCCAATTGTCCATAGACGAGATGCATTTGGTTCAATGGGTTTGGAAAATATAATTTCTTGTAATTTGATGTAAGAAAGTGAATTTATGTAATTTCTTCTATAGAAAATCAATTTTTGTGATTTGTTAAAAGTCAAGGTGTAATATATATGCAAAGTGCAACAGAAAATATATCAACATATATAATAGAAACTGAAGAGAACTTATATATATATATTGAAAAACAAACCCCTTAACATTAAAGAGAACCAATACATCCTAAAATTCCATTGGGACCACACACTGACCCATTCTCCACAAGACGGAGTGTGACCACACTAAGGATAGAACCACTAACAAAGACAATCCAATATAAAATATAAGCATTTCGAATAGTCGTTTTAAACTCTCGGAAGTATCGAGATTTCACCTGAGAAGACAAACCAACAAATAAATTCCTTAACATGGTAATTTTTTTTTATAAACTTTGGGAAATAATCTAACGTCCATATCAATGACGGAAGAATAGGATTCCACCAAAGTAACCGGAAAATAGATAATTTCCAACAAGAAAAAATCATTCCCCTCCTTCGAAACAACCTCTTTCCTAAATTGAGATCAACCTTTATCAACCAATTCAAGCCTTAAACGCATCAACAACCATCGAGCTAAATCACCAGTACTAATCCTACAAATAGACAACAAAACTCCAACTAGCCAAACCAGCAACATAGATAAAACCTAACCTTAAAATAAAGACAGTCAGTACTACTATTAATAGAAAACATCATAAAAAAACACTAAAGCCCAATAAAATTTAGCCCATTTAAGCCTAAGCTACCTAAAAAAAAGCCACCAGAAGTCCATCCACGTCATCACTATGTTTTGAAAACCAGAAGAAAATATGCTAGAAACGGTGATTGGGAATCTAAGGAAAATCTAGCCCATTTTCATAGAACCGGTGAACTCAGACCGAGTTTGACCCGGTTCGATAAAACTCGATCGAACCATAGACCGATTCTGCGAAACCCACTTGGGCTGCCCAAACCCTAAAGCATGATGGACGTTTGCCTTCACCTTGAGCCCAACGACTTCCACTTGTCTCACTGTTCTCTCTGACATCTTCTTTCCCTAATCCATTCTGAAATAGCTAGGCTTTTCGATCCTCGAGTTTTTCGTCACTGGTGATTTCATCATCTCTCTTCGAACCAGCTCTGCCATCTTCATTGCTCCGACGAAAATCAGAACCATTATGAACAAAATATGGATAGTTACCAACTCCCCTAAAACCCTTTTTTCCATTTTCTTCGTCCTTCTCAGCTTCTTTCTTTTGACTCTAGTCTCTTTTCCTCCCTATCAAACTTACCTCGATCGAACGGACCCTACCTCTGTCAAATGGAAAAAGATAGAGGTCGTTCACCTTCCTTCTCAATGGAGCAGTAGAAACCTACCAAGATTTTGTCTAATCAACAAGCACCGGATGGATCCTTTAAGGCCCAAACTCCTTAAAAAACCCCAATAGAATCAACCCATTCTCCTTAGAATGAAAAAGCTTACTTGAGACAAAGAAACTCCCGACCAGCTCCGCTAGCTTCGAATTTGCCGCACCCCAAACCTCGAACAGCCCTAAGAGGGCTCCTTCCCCATTGCACTCATTCGAGCCCAAGAACGACTCCTTTCCTCTTACTAGAACGTACCTTTTGGTGCAAGTTAACAGTCTCCGATGGTTCTTCGCAGAGCACATCTTTGAGTCTAGAGAAAAACTTCTCTCTGAGGAGCCGTTTACTTTCTGGTAATCTGGATAACCGGAATCCTTGGATATCGGAAATCATAGATACCTGGAATGATAGATGTTCGACATTCTTAGATAGTCATGTTTGTTTTGTAGGAATAATTTCATGTGCATCTGAGAAACCGTTATGAAAATGTCTTAAATGCACTCATAACTTAATTTACACATTAATTTATATAATTAAAATTTATAAAAAATATATTTTTTTATTAATTTAAATATTATATTTTAAAATAAATTTATTTAATAAAAAAACTAAAATAAATTCATTAGTTTAATAAGCAATAAAATTCGCTAAATATAAAAATGTAGACAATTGTATTTGAAAAATATAAATAAAATTAATTATGTATGATTAGTTGTTAATATATGAATAATAATCATATACTAAAAAAGAACATATTATTTTATTTTAAGCTACAAACTACTCATAAAATATGGAAAAAAAAGTTTATATGAATTGTTAAAATATAATAAAAAAAACAATAAGGGTAAAAATGTATTTCAAGCCCTAAACATGAGAATCCTAAAAATTCATGTTGTAGGAGGGCATCCAAATGTCTGTCAAATGTGCATTATAGGATACCCGACATCTCAAGATGTCCAAAATATTTATCATTATTGCTAAATAAACCTGGTAATCCAAATAATCATCCTATAAAAATTCAGGATTACCCCGAAGTGAATAGTGAAATAGAGAGAACATTTCATTTTTCATTAATTCTGCCGAAGAGAATTTATACTTGTGCATTGAAATGAGAGCCATTTGATTTTAATATAATTAAAAAGAATAATAATTACATCTATTAAGGGGAAATATTTAACAACTAACCCACTAATCAGACAACTATCCTTAAAATTCGATCTAACAACACCACAAAGTCACATTCATCCTACTTGCAAACCACTGCCACATAACTTAGGGGATGATTGAGTTTTGGAGTTGAAAAGAGGAGAGAAAAAAAATGGAGTGATTTAGAGATACGCTCGTTTGTCAGTGCAAACATTGAAGGAATGGAGACACGAGAGGTGTTTATAAATTATTGTCACAGATGAGTCTCAAACTTGAAACTTTGAATGAAACGTACCTTTAAAACCCAAACCTTCGACCACTTGCCACCCGTTAAGGGATATTGTTAAAAAATATATCTAATATTAATGTAATCATTGTATATTTATATTAATTGATAAATTTAATATATTTTTATTTTATATTACGTGGTTGAAAATTAGAAAATGTTTGATATGATACTTGATTATATTATATAAAAGATATTTTATTTTATATCATATGGTTAAAAATTAGAAAAATGTTTGATTTGACATTTAATAAAATTAAATAAAAGATGATGTGATGTTGGAGGGGAGGTTGAGGAAGAGTTGAGGAGAGGTTCATGTCCTAAAAACAAATATGGAGTTAAAAAATCTCAACTCCGTTCCCCTTCCTCTCCCTACTTAACACCAAAATCCAATCACCCCTTACATATCATCAATGTTTTAAGTATAACATAAAAGTGGAAGAGTATTAATTTAATATTGGGGTACCAAAAGGGTCAGTGACCTGATGGTTTCATTGCTTCAAATACCAATTTTCAGGATCGAACTTGTGACTGTGGTGTTGAACTGAATTACAATCAAACAATGAAACCATTAGTCCACTAATCTTTTTGGGTACAACTGCTCTCAAATACATGAGAGTCAAATATCGATATAAGGTGTTGAACTAAATTTCCACCAAACAACGAAACTATCAGACTACCGACCCTTTCAGTAATATACTAATTGGACTATAGTATATAAAAATAAAATTACTGTTAATTCAAAAACAAATAATAATGACTGTTGAAAGAGTAAAATTGAGACAATATGTCAACAAGAGAGCAACCAGGAGGTTATGAGTTTGAATCTTTTACTCTCAAAATTGTTGTAATCTAAAAAAAAAAAAAGGACGATATAATTACAAAGGTCGTATTTGAAAATGACAACTCAATGAATAGCAAAAATGATATTTCTAGGGTTTGAAAAGGATACTTGAATATAAACAAAGAAAAAAGAAAAGGATACTTGAGTGAAAACAAAGCAATCAAGACTCCAAACAGTAGGCGTATAATGTCCTGAAAATTTAAAAAAAAAAAAAAAAAAAAAAAAAAACAGTAAGTGTATAATGGGTTTATTTCTGAAAGAAGGCCCATTCATTTTGCAATGAGTTTGCTCGGCCCAGAACTCGTCAACCATGGGCGACTTTTCCTATTTTAGAGAATTAATCACTTTAAACCAGTCGCAATCTTAAGAATTCTAGAAACAAAATTCACTTATTACAATATTTAATTGATTGTGATAAAAAAAAATAATTCCATAAGTTTAAAAAAATAAAAAACTATAATTTTTGTTTATTTTAATGTAGAAAATATCACAAACCTTACATAGAGATACTAGTTGAATTGATACTTAATTGAATAAATAAGTCAATAACATGCCAACCATTTCGATAAAAAGTTATTATTTTGATTAAAATATCATTTTGGTTCCTCGACTTTGACTTATTTAATCAGTTTAATGGCTAAACGTATTAATTGCTATCAAAATTTATTCCAAAACTTTACCTCCAATGAATTGTACCTCCAAATTAGGTGGTTAATAAACGAAAAAATGGATTAAAAGATAAAAATTACAGCATGTAACGAACCCTAAAGTTAAATTTAATGAAATTAAAAATTGATACAACATAATAAGTTAAAATGACAAATTGCACGCACTTTCACTATTGTTATATGACTTACTCTTTAGTTAAGCACAATATTTGAAAATTCTAGATATCATATAATATGAGTATTCATCTAAAATCAGTTGGTGATGAAAAAAATAATCTATTTATTACCCATTAGTGAAAATCATAAATTAAATTCAAACATTTTTTAATTTTACAAAACCTTCTTGACCGTCAAACCACTCCGTATAATAAAAGTTTGCAGTATTTAGTATTTACTCTTCTCATTCATAAGTTGACACTGTCATTTATATTGATTTATTTTATGGGTCTTACAATTTTCTTAAATATTGCTATAGTGAAAAGCAATAAATAGATTAGTAAGTTCTAGTACTATTTTGCTAATCCTTCAAGAAGGGTGATATTTTAATAATCCTTTGCCCTTGAAATGATTGGTCAAAGATTTGCTTAACCTAGCTTTTCTTAAATTTCCCAACTAATCTCTGTTTCAAAAACAATTCAAAAATAATTATTAATTATTATTTTTTGAATTTAACAAGAACTTACATGATATCAATATATAAGTTACGAGATTAATATAGAGGAATACTTACTTATTTATAAATAAAGAGATAAGTATTTTTGATTAATGTAGATTAACATTCTTTCTAAAAAATTATAAAGAAGCTACGAAACAGAGTAAAAGAATTTATACGAGATTGATTCATCCAAATCTAGTTTAATTCCTGTTATTGAAGCTCCTTTTATTTTGTCTTTTGCATTTTTTTTAAAAAAAATCATACATCCTTTTTAGTTTTGTCTTCTAATTTCTCATCGGATTCTTTTTTTTTTTTTTTTTGAAAAGCATCGGATTCAATCTTTCCCCACTATGATGCACATATTTAAATCCTCTTGGTCAGCTTTTAATTCGACTTATTAATTCCAAAAAAGAATAGCATTTTCATCTGATTTGGATCATATTTGAAAATTCTTCACAAATAACATAGCTCTAAGTCTCTCATGATAAGAGTGTGTGAGAGTTCATTGAGTTGAGTTAAACGAATTTATTGGACTGACTTAAAACAAGGGTTTGGGCATCAACTCACCTAACCTATGTGATAGAACAACCCAATTCAACCACATATTTTTTAGTTGAATTGAACATAGAGTTATTTTTTTGTTTTTAATTCATTTTTTTTTTATTTGCTTTCAATTTTTAAATACATCAACATAATAACTTCTAATTTATTTTATATATATAAAAATACATTTACAGCTAAAAACACACCAACAAAAGCAATAGTTAATGATATTAATATACACCTATGATTTAAGAGGTCATGAGTTTGATCTCCACCCCATGTTGAATCAATAAGAAATACAAAAACTAAAAACACATTTTAAAATTTTTAAAAATTAAAGTCTTGAGAATTAAATATATGCATATATGATTACATTATAAATTAAAAAGCATATTTTAAAAATAAAAATTTCCAATTACTTCCAATTAATCCTAACTAATTTTAACTTAATTGATGAAAAATTCATTTATTTAAACTCAAATTTAAATCCTTATATCCAATGATTGAATATTATGATTTATTATTCAAGAAGTTATGGTTCAAATATCTTCTCTTTGTTATTAAATGGGTCAGTAACACAAATAATTTTATTGTTTGTTTGTAAACCAGTTCAACGCCAGCGTCACAAATTCGATTCTGAAAATCGGTATTTGTTCCTTCTCTCCGATATATATATATAAAAAAAAAAAATCTTCCCGTTGTTTGAATTCCAAAAATAAATAATAAATAATAATATTACCATGCCTTACACACATAATCGAATTTAAAACTAAATACTTTATTACTCAACACTTTTTTCGATGTAAAAAAAAAAACACTTTTTTATCAATAGAAGGAAAAGAACACTTCAATTTCAAAAAAGGAAAATTATTAAATTTAGAGATTACTTAGAATCCAAGGCTTATACCCTTAATTTAGCTCCCTTTCTTAGAAAAATAAAGCATCCATATTTCACCATTCGGATTAGGTGCCGACACCCACCTTGATATCTACAAAAGAGTCAAAACTCAATAAAGGATTTAATAATAATAATGTATATTATTCATTCAAATTCAAATTTAAACTATGTTACACAAACAAATCTAACAAACTCAAAAAAAAAAAAAAAACACACACACACCCACAAACACAAACAACTCTACCATAAAATTTATGAACCATAAACACTGAAACACAAACATACCAAAAATGAAATCGAAGGAACATGGTCTCGAAGAAATTAAATTCGACTCGAAATTTCCCAAACAAGATCTTCAATATTCTCACTGACTCCACACTGAAGATTTTGAGCCAATTGACTTGAGAGTGCAATTTTGTGTAGAAGACGAACTTGAATAAAATTCAGCAAAAACCTCAACGAAAAATTTATCAACAATTTGAAGATATATTGGAGAAGTGAGACGAGAGTAGTAATGAAGAACCTCTTCAATATCCACATTTCTGCCCTCTAATTTTTCCAACTCTTTGATTTTCTTGGCAACCAAATTACACATAATTTCTCCCCTACTCGATTCGCAATTTTGTTGGGTCGATTCAATTTTGATGCTTTTTTCAACTCTTTCCATATTGCCATTGGTAAAGCTTCCATTTTGGAGCTGTTTTTGAGATGGAATGAGATGAAAGGTTGAGTCTTTATCCATTAAGGGGCCGGCGGTGGCGGCCAGGATGGGCGGGGCCTGCTTTGGGAGCCTGTGATAGCTGTGGGAAAAGAAGGATTTGAAGTTGCATAGGGTTTTTTTGATGAATTTTTTGGTGATGGAAATGGAGGCTTTTAGCAACATTGGTGTGGTTTTTCTTTGAGAGTTTTGATTTGCTTTTTATTTTGGATGAAGAATGAGAAGAAGAAGACAAATATATATGAAGGGGGGTTTCGAGTTTGTAATTGTGATTTCTCTATTTGAAAATTTCTTTATAGAGCAAGAAACTTGGAGGAGCCGACGTGGATTGATTAGTGTTGTTTTTGTAAAAAGGTTTGTACAAAATAAAATGCTAAACTTTAGAGTAAATTTCAATCATACTAACTTTAAAATGTTTCATTTTTATTCATAAATTTTGGTTGTTTTTTTTTTGTTATAATAAAAATTAAAATGATTTTTTGATCCTTAAACTTTTAAAAATTTAATTTTAGTTTGTCAATTTTTAAATTTGTACTATTTTGGTCTTTTGTTTTATTTTAATCTTTGAACTTTTAAATGTTCAATTTAAGTCCCTAAAAAAAGTTTGTTCCATTTTAATACTTAAACTTTTTAATTTTAATCTTTAAATTTTCAAGTTTGTTCTATTTTGATTGTTGAAGTTTTAAGTTTATTAAAATTGTTCCTTATTGAATTTTTCTTTACAAAATCAATATTTTTTCTATAGATTTTAAAATATGGTTACATATTTTCTTTTACTTGTATTGAAATTATAAACATTATCAAACTAATTTTAATAAATATTAACTTCATATTTGTTATAGGGATCAATTTTAAACTTTTAATAAAGTGTAGAAAATAAAATTAGATATTTGAAAATTCAAGAATCTAACATAGAACATTAACCAAGAATCTTTCAACCACTAGGCTACCCTCGGGGACTAGTACTCTTTATATTTATATAAATCTAAAAAATAATATGACTATCATTAATTTATGTTAGCTGATGTATAGTTGTAAATACTCATTTTTTGACAGAAGGAGTAGAGTTTTGATGTAAGTTTATACCTAATAACTATAGATTATAGGTTCTAAACCTTAGAGTCCCAAATGTTGAATTAAAAATTAAAAAAAAAAAAAAACAAACAAACAAACTTTCGTTCTTACATATCAACCGTTTTAAAAAAAGCATAGTTTAAACTTACCCAAAGTTTAGGGTATATTTTTTGTATGTTTTGTTTCTTCTCTAATTTGTATTAATTTTATTTTTGAAAAAATCTTGTGGATATCACTTTGAATTTTGCTTTCCTTGTTTTTATGATAGATGGTGATCACACGCTCCTTTTCTCTCTCTCTCTTTTTTTGTTTTTTTTTTTTTTTGTTTTTTTGTTTTTTGTTTGTGCAGTCTTCTTTACTTTTTTGGTTCTCCAAATTCAAAAAATTTATAAAAGAAATATTTAATCTAAAATGTGTCTCTGGTTTGGTGTATCTAGCCTTTTGTTCCTTACAAATTACTTCTTCTTTTTTCTTTCTAAATTTCAAAAGCTTACTTTAAGGGCTTCTTTTGTTTGTTATGTTATTACATCTTCTATCTTTTTTTTTTTATTAACTATATAATTAGAAGTTTGATATGTTTCAAAAGAAAAAAATATTAAAAGTTTGATAAATTAAATAGGCAAGTTCTTTGTCAAGAATATATATCAATCACTATTAAGTTGAGTTCACTTTAGTGATATAATTTTTAAGTAAATTTAAAAATAAAATAAAATTTAGAAAATGTATAATTACAAAGAATTTGTATAAGTAGAAGCAGGGTTTATCATCATCATTTTATATAAACGCATCCAAAATGCCAGTACGGCAATCCTAAAGTTTATGCTATGAATTGAAATTTACAAGTTGAATCAATAAAGTAGGCCGGAAGCAAGTTTATACTTTTCATTTTCCCCTTAATCACGCAATAAAAACGCATGGTTGAAGATGTCACTCCCTATTTTGACTATGTATTATATATTGTAGTTATTGTAAAACTTTAACACATAATTTGCTAACAAAAGTAGTTGTTCAACAACTTTACTGTCTACCCAATGACCAAAAGGTCATGGGTTCAAATCTCCTAATTATTGTGATTTTACCATGAAAACCTATGTAATTATGGATTTAATCTCAAATGTTTACTTTTTGTAATTGAAAATTTTGTCCTACTTGAGATTTTTTTTTCTTCCTTTCAAATCCTTGATATGGTTAGATCGTTTTTAAAAGGAAACTTACCACACTAGTTAAACCTAAAAAATAATTATGAATTAGTGAGTATAATCATTAGTATTAATGAGTTTTAGTACATACTTTCTTATAATACTATATGAGTATTTATCATACATAATAGTGTATTAATGAATATTTATAATACAATAATAAAATGTATTAATAACTATGGATGCAAATACTTCAAAAAAAAATTATAAAAAAAAAAAAAAAAACTTTACAAGTTATTTGGTAAGAATAGTCCATCAATACAATTCTACTTTTTAAAACTCAAAGATCTATTATACATAAACATCCAAGATTAGGTAGTAGACTTTTATTTTGACAGAAAAAATGGAGATGTTTTAGGATTCAAAATATAAGTATTTATATGTCAATAATGTTAGTGTGAGTGAAGTAATTAATTGGACAAAAAATCAAATTATTTTATTCACAAATAGTTACCTTCGTTTACTTAATTCGACAAAGATTACAAACGAGATTAACTATTTCTTAGGGTTTATAAAACCATAGAATCTAAATTATATTTTTCCCAATCATATGAACTTGATTCTAGCTTCTTAAATCTTTTCTTAAAATTGAAGAAATTATTAGGCATGAACACAAAAGATTAGATTCTAGACTTATAAATTAAGTATATGTATTAAAGAATGAGGGTGCTTAGTATTCAAAATTTGAAAACTTATTGAAGCATATAATGAAATAATGGGATAAGCATAGGCTAGAGGAGAGGTGAAATGTTGTATTTTAGTGTGGGCCAAAAAGTAGAATGTAAGTGGAATAGTGATTGGCTTGATTGCGACTATGTATTGAAGCCCACATCTCTCCAACTTCAAAGAACCAAAACTCTCTTCTTCTTCTTTTTTCTCCTTTTTTTTTGTGTTTTCTTAAGAAAGTAATTTAGGTGATATTTTGACATCACCTAAATTTTGAAATCTACCTATGTAGTTTAATGAGAACCACATTTTGTTATTCTCTAACTTAAATTGCTTTTTTATTCAAAACTTTGAAATTATACGACCATTCAACTCTTTTAATGTCAAAAAAAAAAAATAATAATAAAATAAAATGAGGCCAACCAGACAAGAATATAACTCCAATTAAATGATGCATAACTTAACAATTTATCAAAAGTAAACGTATCTCAACTGGTTTAAAGATATATTAACAACCATCAAATCTGTGGTTCTAGTCTTCCAATTTTTTAATGTACTAAAAAAAAACTAAAAACATAATTTAATTGATCTAAAATGTATATTAGGATTTAAAAAAGTAATGAGTTTAAATCTTTGCTCTTCATTGAAAGAAAATCATTTGCATAAATTTTTGTTCTTCATATAATCATTTATTTAATTCATGTGTGAGGTTAATAGTGTTAATTTAACAATTATATGCTAACTAGGTTTTGATAGGTTTAGGTTGATTAGTATGAGTTCATCTCACAATTAATTGATAATGAATAAAATAACTCATCTATCTTATAAATGTTAAAATGTTTGCTCAAAAGAATTTTTTGAGTTAACGAGAGCCTAAAAGGCATAAATTTGAAATTGTAAAATTTATTAAAAATAACTTTAAAATACAGAAATTAAATACAAACAAAATTTAAAAGAGTTCAAGGATTTGTTGATAAAATTTTAAAATATAAAGACTAATGCAAGAGATATATGAAACTTTTCTCCCTTGAGTAAATATTTCAACTTTGATATTATTTTAAATTCTCGCAAAATTTGCCCAATATCATTAATTTCAATGAAAATCAAACTTGACATAACTAAAACTAATGAACACATAACGGATTTATACTTTGTCAAACTTCAAAAAATTTTCTAAAACTTAGTTTTTCTTTTAAAATCCTATCAATTCTCGTCTTAAAAAAAAAAAAAAAAAAAATCCTATCAATTCTATAGTTAACACATGACATCGAAATGAACATAAAAATGCTCTCTTTTCTTTTTAAAGTTTCTCGAATTAGAAGTTACCAAATTGATAAGCTTGCACAGTAAAAGTGTTCACAAATTGTCTCCAAAGGGGTGGCACGATAGTCGAAAACTTGAGTTTTGAAGGTTCGCTCCCTTAAAGTCTCAAGTTTGAGCTCATCTGTTACATTAATTTGTAAATACCTCACATGTCTTTATTCTTTTGATGTTTTCCGGTGTTTGGCCTAGAGACAGGTTTGATTACCGATGGTATAGTAAAGTGAAAGTCCGGGTGAATATAAAATAAAGTGATTGTTGGAGAGTATAATTGTATGTCTGTTTAGGAACGAAGAAAATAAAAGTGGATAGAAATAAATATGGGGAATGAAAATTAATTATGAGGTGAATAAATGTCGATATTAAAAGAATAAAAAAGTGGTTATAGAAAAATACTATTATGAGAGGAAATTCTCAATGACTAAAAAATGAGTAAGATTATCATTTTCTTTATAACCATTTTCACCTTTTTTTTTCCAAAGACTCCTTATTCAAATTTAAGTTAAAAAGATTACAAACATGTATCGAAATTGTAAGTATAAATAAATACTCTTTTTCTCTAAACTAACAACCAATATCATCAAACCAAATAAACATTATATCCTAAAGTTCTAAAGGAACCATACACGGGTCCATCTCCTTAGATCGGAGTGTGACCACACATGAGAGAAAAACCAGTGCCAAGATCCATCCTTCCTAAAAAATGAGTCTTTTGTTTCAAATTCTTAACCGCCATGAAGCATCGATATTCCACTTGGCAAGATGACCACATTATCATGTTCCCCAACCTGAAAATATTTTGATAGACTTCTATCCATGACTAAAGCGTAGGACCCCACCAAATTAGAAACGAGAAAGGTAATTTTTGTAAGGCGATTGCCCTTCTTCTTCCACGAAATTAGACCTATTTCTAAAGAGGAACAAACTTTTATCAACCAGCTCAACTACTAAATGGAGAAGCAAAAACCAGCCAACACAGCCTAACACTCTAGAAAATCTTGAAAGGCATAAGTCTAGACTTCTTAAATCCATCGAGCACCACAAAAACTATCCAAAAGAATTAAGAAGAACAAGGTTGGAGAAACATCACGAATGACAACATAATAGAGCATCGAAAACCAACCAAAAGAACTTCCGATTCGATTCAAAATCCAAACCCGTTCAAGAGAATCGTTCGGATGGTTGAACTCAACCGAGTTTGGTCCGACTATTGGTTTGGTTCCAATTTTCGAGCCCCCCAACTCAATTGTTCTAGTCGTTTCGTCCTTCCCTTGCTCCGAACCACCTTACACAACAATGTATGATTGCCCGAAAAAGAAGCGAGATCCACCCTTCTTCAGCACCGCTTCCTTGGCTTTTGGCGGCAAACTTCAAACTTAAAATTGTAGAGTAAAAAGTAATAGACGTTGACAAACTGAGAGGTAAAAACTAAAAAAGGTTAATTTGAATTTTGTTGTTGGTACGTTGTTACATCATTATCAGAAAACAAAAGGGAAACAAACAGCATAAGATTTAAAATAGAAATTACCAGAAAAAGGAAAGGAAAAGGAAAAGAGGGGGGAGGATAAATTAATGAGGTTATTTATTATGATGGGGGGTGACAGACATAGATATTGATGATGAATGATGATTCATCAATAATGGCTAATTTTGTTTCCTGTGCTCAAAATCCCATCGTGGAGTCCTCAGTTTTAGGGCAGCCAACCCTAAAAACCCACTAAATTTAACACAGCATTTAATAACAATGACCCAAGCCCAATGGATACCCCCCTCTGCCAAATATCACACATTCCACAACCCTATCCATAGCTGCCTTTTAATAATGATTCAATTAAATATTTCATCTAAATCTCCAACTAATGAGATAGTGAAATGAATAGTTGAATACATTAATGTTGTCTCAAAAACATACAGATAAAATACACAAAGGGTTAGTCGCTATAGTATTTGATTCTCATATTATTTTATTGTCCCCTCCCTCTAAATTGTACTTAAAAAAAACATAGAGATAAAATAAATAACCACAACTAAAAAATATATATTCAAATTTACCGAAAGAGTTAGTGGTGAAATTTGATAATTTGCTCTAATTTTTTTGAAAGTACCATCTATCTAGAGTTTGTGCTCATGTACTCTCAATTTATACTAAATAAGAAAACCGTCAAATAAAATAGAAATTTAGCCACTTACACATGGTCGAGGATTCTACATTGGTATTCAATAATAAAATTGAGAACCGATAAAAATGCATCATGTTGAGAGACATATTGTAAGGATTCCACTGTTACTACTTTTCACCAATTAATTTTGATATAAAATCTTATACCGTAGTCTTTTCTCTTTTATAAATCCAACTGTACAATATACCAATGACTTATTATTATTATTTTTTATTAAATCACATTCATTTAGTAATGTTTCAGGTCTTGTGTGAACTGTGAAATGAAGCCAAAAGATCCAATTCCTTTGTAACCCACCCTTTGTCTTTGCCCTTATGCTTTTTTCCTTTGACACTGACCCTTCACTTTCCATTCTAACCCTATTACCCTCTTCAAGTTCTGCTACCCTTTTGTCCATATATTTTTTTTTCAATTTCCATCAGATTTTATTTTTAACCTCTATTTTAAGTAACCAACTAAGCTAGTTTACTGGCTAGAGGGTTACCACCCCTTCTTTCCACAGCTACCTTTTATGGATATTCATTTGCATCTAATGTCCCATTTCTGGCTACCTACTTTTTAAATATTCCTTTTAAGTTTCTTATGTCAAAATACCATTTTTTTTTTGTTTAACAACCATTCCAGAAGATTTGAACTATATGACCTCTCAATCATAGATTCATAAGTACATCGGTTGACGCGTTGAATTATGTTTTTTAAATTTGTACCATTGTATTTTAAAATATCTAATAGATCTTTTAAGTTCCGTTTGATAATTATTTTGTTTTTAGTTTTTGAAATTTAAGCTTACTTTTATTCATATTTCCTACAATGTGCTTCATCTTTCCTACAATATAATGTATCTAACTTTCCTTAAGAAAATATGTGCATGCTAACAAAATTTCAAAAATAAAAATAAATTTTTAGTAGCTATTTTTTTTGTTTCCAAATTATGATTTGGTTTCTATATATATATATATATATAGGTAAGATGTAGATATTCATGTAGGAAAAAATATATGGTATGGTAATTGTTGTAGATCTAAATTTCAAAAACAAAAAAAAAACTTAAAACAAAACGGTTATCAAACGAGGGCTTAGCTTTTAATTTTGTGTTCTAAATGCCTCTAAAAAATTTAATCTTGTGTTCACTAAGTATTCGATAAATTCTGGCTTCCTACCCGATACAGAAAATGGAAAGGTTTAGAATCTCATTACTCACAAATTTTAATTTTACATCTAATATATAATTTAAAATTTAAATATTTTGAATGTGACACAAATTTTTGTGAATAATTTATTAGAGATTATTAAGGAAATTTAATAGATGCAAAATTTAAAATGAAAAAAAAAAAACGAAAGTAATACACTTTTTTATATAAAAATTCACATATTAAATAGGCAAACGTTTTCGCAGCCTGATTCTAGACAGGAGACAACAAAAACAAACTTTTTGCAACAATAATTATCTACTTATATTAAACAAACAAATCAATAATGGCTTATGTCTGTTGCGAATGTTTGTTAGGTATGCAAAAACAAACCCTTGTGTGTTTTTGTTTCGTAAAGCAGCTTCTGTGACTTAGCCTCATGAGTATTTGTGTTCAAATAAAATTATATGAAAAAAAAATGATTGGGTTTTGTCTTTTTTTAAAAAACTTATTATTATTACTATTATATTATACAGTTTTATCGATATTAATGCATGCCAACAAAATTCCACATTGCTTAAGTTACGAGAAAGATATGTACTATATAAGAAAGAGATTACACCTTTATTGATATGAGATATTTTAGATGATGACAAAAAACAAAGTCACTAGAATTTATATCTAATGGACAATATCATATTAATGTGAAAATGTTATGTTTGTTGTCCCTAACAAGTTAGATGTAACATTAAATTTGTCTTTAGCGTTGCTCTTTTGTATTTTGAAACCAAGATCCATGGTAGAATGTCTGGAACTATTTAGGTTGCGCAACAAATACTTAATATGGAGTTTTTTTTTATGTAATTTGGTTAAATGATTTAACGTACTATATAACTAAACTCTTAAAAAAAGCAAAACCCTAATGCAATGGATTTTTTTTTTTTTTTTTTTTAAATTTTAAAATGTTTAACATGCATGATACTAGCAAACACAATGAATCAAAACAAGATTTTTGACGCTGTTTTCTATACTGTGATGTTCTTTCTTGATTGACTCTTTTTTTTTTCCATTTTCTATTCTTTTTATGGCAAACTATCATGGTGGGAGAGATTAAAAAAAATATAACATGTTAACATTTCAGAGAAAGAAACCTGGACAACTTTATGCCTTTTTTTTTTTTTGAAATTTTGTTTTAGGTATTGGCTTTTCCATCTTTAAACTTTTTTTTTTTTTTTTTTTTTTTTGAAGTTTTGACAAGTCTAGAGTTTGTGTGTTGTGTAGTTGTTGCAATTTCAAAAAAGGCTGCCATTGAAAGTCTCTATCCTCTTATTCTTCCCTCCAAAAAAAACCAAAAACCTCACTTTTCAAAAGTTGCATCTGCTTAAAATCTCCATTTCTGAACCCCAAAACCCACCTTTTTTCTTTTCTTTAGTTTTGCTCGTGGTGTCTCCAACAATTGACTTTTGAAACAACAATTCATGCATTTTTATTGATTAATAACATTAACTTGAATTTGATTTGAGTTTTTGAACTGATCCATGATTTAACATGTGGTATAGACTATAAAGCAATAGGTTTTAAATTATGCTTTCTCTCTAATTAATATTATTTTTTATTTCTTGGATATTTCTCAAATCTTTTAACCTACAAATGAATTAAGTAGAGTCCATTTACACTCCAATTAATATCAATTTTTATTTGTTAGATATTTTTTAAATTTTCAAAATCTACATTAATGCTAGTTGATATGATATAATTAAATCAAGAGAAATGTATATTTGTAGTCCCTAAGTTTTGGTTGTCTATTATTTTCTTCTTTCAAATTTTTTTTTTTACCCTACATTTTAAGGATCTTCATTATTTTATTATTATTTATTTTTTAGATGAATGAGGTTCAATTTTAATGGTTAGTTATATAACATAATATTAATTAAAATGATAACTAGATTAATTTAAAATTTTAATATATTAATAAAGTTATTATTATTTTTAAGTACAAATAAGAGGGGATCGTAAATCAACAGTCAAATACCAATTTTCATGTTTGATTGTGCTAATCTGAATTAGTATACACTAATACGTCACCTACCTTTGGATAATAAGTGATTATTACAATGTTGAATTGAATTTATATTTTCCAAAACTAAAATTGAGCATTCTAAAGTTAGACAAAACTAAACTACAAATCTAGAGATTAAAAACTTGAATTTTTAAGATGTCGTTTAATAATTATTTAATTTTTTATATTTGGTTTTTTAAATTTAAACTTATTTTTACTCAAGTTTACTTCATCTTTCCTACCATGTATTAATATTTCTTTGAGAAAGTAGGTGGATGCTAACCAAATTTTAAAAACAAAAACAAAATTTTAAAAGCTATTTTTTTTTTTCCTAAATTTTGGTTTGGTTTCTTATAATATAAGTAAGATGTAAATATTCAAATAAAAAAAACCTACATAAAATATTGTAGATTTAAATTTTAAAACTAAAATAAAATTGTTATGGCTAAGCTTACAGTTTGAAAGATACCCAGATTAATTAATGCCATAATGCCATAATGCCAAACCCAACAGAGTAATAATGTCATTTTATGTTACTTCCATCTTGAATTTCAAAAGATCAGAAATTACCCACAAGGCTTAATTAATTAATTAACAACAAACACAAACAAAAACAAGGAAATTAAATAGATTTCTTGTTCATCAAGATCCCCAATCAGAAAACAGAGCATCCCAAATCTCAGTAAAAACCTCAAAAATCACATTATGGTGATGCTGGGAATTCAAGGCCAGAAAACACTGCAACAGCTGCTCAAGATCCTCGCTGGAAAAAATCTGTTTCTCAACGATCATCTCCACCATTGAATCCCTAAAATCATTGTAAGGATCGCTCGATTTCTTTACCACCGCAAAGCTGTCTTTCACTTTCCCCTTCATCGGAAACATCCCCATTTCGAATCTCCGGCTACGACGTCCTTTTCGCAGGCGAGATTTGGTTCTCCGGCGAGACGCCGACGAATCAGAAGAACGCGATTTCGATGAGAAAAGGGTATCCGTTTCGTCGTCGTCGTCGTCGTCGCTACTGTACCACCATGTACCGCCGAATTTCGATTCCACCATCGACGAATTGAATGGACAGAACGGACTCTGTTTTTTCCTCTGTTTTTTCTTCTTCTTTTTCTTCGCCTTTGTCGTCGTTGAATTTTTCTCACAGGTCAATTTCTCCGATATGGGTTTAGAGGGGGAAATCGGGAAGGCTGGAGGGCAGGTCCGGCCGCCGCAAATTGCTGACTGGTCGGATCGGATTTTACGAAAGCTGCCGGAAATTGCAGAAGAAGCAACGCTTTCGGCAAGTTCCGGCGGGTCTGGTCGGGTTTTACGGAAGCTTCCGTCGTCGGAGGAGGGTATGAAGAGGGGCTTGTGGGTTAAATCGGAGAGATTACGGGACCGGCAAGAGGCGAAAGAGGAATGAACGATTCGAGAGAAACGGAGTTTGAAACGAGGCTCCATTAGAGAGTGAAGAAGAAGAAGAGGAAGAAGAAGAAAGGGGAAAATTGCATGAGAAAACTAAAAGTGAGGAGTGGTTATTTAAACCATTTTCCACCCGTGAAAAAAAAAAAGAAAAAAAAAAAAAAAAAGGCTTCAACAGAAAGTTTGCTTTTCTCAAACTTGTAAGATACAAAAGAATTTTTATTGTTTATTATTTACCATCTTCCCAAGGAAAAATAAAAGAATAATTAAGCTCTTTCATTAAAGCAAAAAGATTTCAATCATATTTAATCAAGTTTCCAATTATTATTGATCTCTTTTTTCATTAGTTTGGTTGAGAAAAAGTACGTGATTTATCAAAATTGGATTAAGATTATTGAGGTCATTTGGTAATCATTAGATTTTTTTTTTTTAGTTTTTTAAATTTAAAGTTATTTTTACTTAAAATTTCTACCATATTTCATATTTCTTATAGTATATCATTCTTTTTCGAAAAAGTAAACGAATGCTAACTAAATTTAAAAAATAGAGACAAATTTTTTGAAATTATTGTTTTTTTTGTTTCTAAATTTTAATTTGGTTTCTAGAACTATAGGTAAAACTTAGATATTCAAGTAAAAAAAATATATGATAAGATAGTTGTTGTAGGTTTAAATTTCAAAACAAAAATTAAAAACAAAATGATTATCAAATGAGGCTTAAATTAATAAAAAACTATATTTTTTAGTTTCTAACGAGATAGAGTTTCAATTTAGTTTCCAAATGTACAAATCAAATATTTTTGTCAACAAGAGTAAATGGCATCTTGTACAACTCAGTAACCATGAGATTATAGGTTCGAATTCCCCTTCCTCCAATTTAATATATCAAAAAAAAAATCAACTATTTCTTCTTTCACTTTTTTATTTTAATAATATTTCATTTTACTTTTTTTTAGTACAATTGGAGAAGAGAGTCTACAAATCCTATATAAAAAAATATTATTCTTAAAATTAAATTGATTACCACCAGATAATAAAACTAACCTCCCACTAACCGTTTCGATTCTTCCATTTTATTTGTGGGTGTTTCTTAAGTTTACTTTTAATGAAATATTTCATAAATAGTAAAATTCAACCTTCATATTTTAACTATGGCAATATTTTAAAAAAATATTTCATACTTAACAAATTATTTTAATTTATTATTTTTTAATCAATTCTAGATGATTGTTTTAATTAGTGTCAATTTTACTTAATTGAAGCAATCAATTTTGTAAGGTTGATTGAATCGATTTTTGACATATTTAAATTTTTTTTTTAATTTTAATATTTATATAAAAAAAATCAATTTTTTTTTATTATTTATGAAAAATTCCATACTTTTGTACTTAATTTTTTAAAATGATTTAATTCACTTCAATATTAAGATAATTCATTCATCAATATATTAAAATTTAAAATTACTCTAATCACTATCTTAATTAATATTATGTCCTACAATTAACAATATTTTTTTCTTCAAAAATAATTTTTTTTAATTTTTATCTCAATAATTAAAATTGAGTTTTTTAAAAGGTTAGAGGTAAAAGTATTTAATTTTTTTTTTCCTAAATTGTTTATACAAACAAAAACATAATTCAATCCACTTGAAGTAAAATTTATGATTAAAAGGTCAATCATCAATGATTCAAATCTTTTTTCTTTTTTCTTTTTTTTCGAAATGACAATGATTCAAATCTTTATCCTAAACTCGTGACGAAGTATTGATTCTTTATCAAAATTATTTTTGTTTAATAAGTGATTAAGATTGGACTTTTTTGTCAGTTTAACTATTATTCTTCTCCAAAGACGTTAATTTTTTTTTTTTTTTCGTGTAATTATTAAGTAACAAACTATATGACATGTGAACATTTCATAGACAAAATTAGCCGTAATAATTTTGGCACAAAATTGGAAATTCATAAAATAGTTTGATTTTTTATTATTGGAAAATAATCTAGATAAGAATCTATGTTTTCAATTATTAGGAACAATAGGGTATGGTAATACCATATATATAAAGAAATTCATTTAAACTTTATTATATAGGTGAGAAATTTAAAATTATAACTGTTTTATATTTAATATTTTTATGTCGATCGAGTTATACTCGGGATGTATCTTAGTTAACTTTAAATGAAATATCTTATGTTTTAAACATTGAATCTAGTTTGAATTTAAATATTTGTTAAATGTAAAAACTGTATTGAGAAAGCTGTGTTAAATATTCTTCGAATTCAATTGGAGAGTCCAAATTGTATTATTTTGAAATAATTAAATCACCAAAAAGGAAAGGAAGCACAGGGCTCGACTGCAACATTTTTCTACTATAATTGTTAGGTGAAAAGATCGTATTTAATTAATTAAAAATTGGGCGGTGCAAGATAAGATGATGTTTCAAATTCAAATTTGAATTAGTGAACTTTATATAAGTGCATTTTCACGTAAAATCCTGAACTCAAATAAATAAACATAAAACATTGACCACTATACCAACAAACTATCTGCGTTCCAAATAATTTTTTTAAAAAACTTTCTTTAAGGACCAATCATTTCTAAAATAAAGAATTACTGCAATGCCTTGCCTTATTTGAATACATATTAATTAAATGTCTTCAAGTCATCAAGAAAATAATTAAAATTTAAATAGAATTAAAAGTAATGAGTTGAGTGATATAAATTCATATATATTACTTGATTTTGGTGAGAAACTTGTGTACTGATTTTCAGATATGCAAAGAACTTTTAGAAGGATAAAAACAGCAAGGTTGAGACAAGGAATTCAGCCACACCAAACAACAAACATTGAAACATGAGATTTTTCAACTCTTTATTATTATTATTATTATTATTATTATTATTATTAATTTCATTTTTCACAAGTATAACCTAGAAAATTAAACAATACCCTTTCTGTATTCCATTTCAATCTAAAATCTTTTGTCTCATGTCATTGTCTCGTTGTTTTGTTGAAATCAAGACCAAAACTTAGACTTAATTTTGGTTGACCCCAAAACCAAAAAAAAAAAAAAAAGCTTGTAAACTAAAGTCACCGTATATATCATTATTTCACAAACAAAACATATAAATAATAATATAAATGATAAAGATTTGGGTGGAGCTTAGATTGCACTCTCATACATGCTGTTACTATGTAGCACTTGCTGTTATTATGTGGCACTTTAAGAGTTACAATTTTTTATTTTAATCTCTTTTTATTTATAGGAGATTTCTTTCTTTTTTTGTGCCTCTTAAATTAGCTTCATGTGTGGGACTGCAGCCCAGACTGCACCAAAATCTAGTTCAATATCAATTGAATTGATATGAACACAACTCAATTAATCAACGGTATATCATAGACTAAAATATCAAATAATACTATTAAAATTATTAACTTTAAAAAAAAATTATCTATTAATTAATTCTAAACTAACAGTCATTACCTTGAAAGTGATTGTACTATTTTGGATTTAAAATCGATTATGAATTCAATCCATAACATTTAATTATTTAGGAAATAAATTTTTTTTGCATCCAAATATTGTATGGTCAATATATTATCTTAGAAGTAGTTAAGTTAGATGTAAGTTGACTCGAATACTCATAAATATAAAATAAATAAAAAAACAAACAATATGACTAACTTTGTCATTACAATCGAATCAATTTAAATAAAACCAAAAAACCTAAACTTTTGAACTAGTAAAAGAAATGTTATAATGAAGAAGGTTTATGACGTATATATATATATATATGGAGAAGTTGAAAATATAGTAAAGGCCATTTTTTAAAGAGAGCATCTGAAAAATGAAAGAAGGTTCCAAAGAGAGAAAACCATATGAACAAGTGCATAATTTAACCTTTTTATTTAATACCAAATTCAAAACCAACAGCTAACAGACAGTTCTACAGTACTTTTATTGGGTTTTTCTAACTTCAATTTTTGCTTCATGACAACCAACATATAATCTAACCAAACACTATGGATTTCCTGACACACTTTTTTTTTTTTTTTTTTTTTTTTTTTTTAAATTTAAATTTAAATTTTCTTCTTCTTCATCTTCTTTCCCCATTTTTAGGCTTTTTCATTTTTCTAGTTTTAAATCATTACTTGTATTGACTTGACCTATCATGCAACCCAATATTTCAAAATCCATTTTTGGATTTTGGATTTAAATTTTCCCCATTTCCCGCACAGCTTCCTTGAGATCAGATGTAGTATTGGGTTAGCCACAATCAACATTAACATACCTTCACATTTATATGATATTGTCTATTTTAGATACAAATTTTCATGATTTTATTTTTTATTATCACTCAAAAGACTTTATATTAATATAGGTGTTGTCTCCTCTTTATATGTTTAAGATTTCTCTTCAACTTAATAATGTGTGACAACTATATTAATATAAAGTATCTTTATGCTTCACCAGCTATCAATCCTCACCATTTCATTTCACCATTTGGTTGTTTCGAAATAAGAATTAGTCATTCAAAGTATCAATCCTCACCATTTCATTTCACCAGCTATATTAATATGTTATCTTTATGCTTCACAGATTATCCTTAAAGTCCATGAAAAGTTATCTAAAGTGGCGTTGACGATGTTAAATTGGTCTTTTTTGGAAATTTCAAATCCCATGATAGTTAATTAAGGCTTTGGTTTGAGTTGGCTCACTGTTGATCAAGATAGTCTTTATATATTTTATCCATATAAATTGGTCTATATTATATTTAAATATATTTTTTGTTATACATGACCTTCCAATTTTTTTCGTTAAAAAAAAAAAAAAAAAATCTTTCGTAAACAAAGTATTCATTAATGTGAGTCCTACAAATTTTTTGGCCTCGTGAATATCTACCATCTAGATTGAGAGAAAATATCCAAAGTGGATGAATAGAATGATGTTGTTGATATTTATAAAATAGTGATACATGCTACTCATTTATAGAGAAAAGTTTTGGTCATAGGAAGACATTAATATTTTATATAATATAGGATAGAATTACACTAACATTAACACTATTAAGCTACATTAATATTTATACTATATTAATATAGCTGTGCTATAATTTCCTTCATGTTTCATTAATGAAGGTTGCTTGAATTCAAAAAATAATAATAATAACAATAAAATAACAATAATTTTTAAACGTTTAATAATACATGGTTTTTATTTTATTTTATTTTATTTTGAGAAGCTATTTTAATATTCATTTGGTACAAGACATGGTGGTGGTTTTGAGAAATAAAATTCATATGATTAATGAAGCCCGGGTGGAATATAAAGTATGCTGCTAAAAGACGATGGAATGACACCATATTAGTGTAATGAAATTACGAGATAGCCCATCAATTAGATTGCTTGAATGTAGGAGAGGAGTGAGGGTAAAATGGGAAATTGGGAAGGGGGTTGGGAAATATTAAAATTGAAAGGCAAGAATTTAGAAGAAGAACCGATGGACATGTTTGAAGATTCAGATTCGATAGAATTTTTTTTTAAAAAAGAATCGACTTTTTAGTTATATTTAATTTAATCTGAACTTTTTTTCAATTTCATTCAACTTAAATAAGTATTGCAACTACTTTCAAAAAAAAAAAAAAAGTATTGCAACTTTAATCTTTGAACAAAACTTTGTTTCAAATATTACTTGTGCTTTTAATGAATTATAAAATATATGTACGCCATATACATATATATATATATATATATATATATATATATTAAAGAAATAGAATTCTTATTACATCTCGTATGATTGAGTAGCCAAAAAATTATAGGTTCGAAACTCTTTTTTATTATTGAAATTAATAGTCAATTTTTTTAAATTTTTTTTGTGTAGAAAATATGCAGTTCCACTTCAAAATTAATTGGCAATGGAGGGAGTAACTCATATCTCTTATAAACATGAAGAAATCTCACATTTCTAATATAGGATAATTGCCACAAAATAAGTATCTCCGACAGCAAATTATAATATCTTATTTTAATTATAATAATTAAAAAAATATATTTCATACATAACAAAATATTTCAACTTTCATTCTTTCAATTAATTTCATTTGATTATTTTCAATTAATTTAACTTGATTAAAGTTATTAGTTTTGTAAATTTGATTGAATCAATTTAATTGGATTGAATAAATTTTTGAACATTTAAATTTTTCTAAGACTTTGTCATTCAGTATTTATCCTTTTTTATCATATGTGAAAAAAAAAAATTAATTGAAATTTAAGAATAGCAGCAAAATTATTTATAATATATATTATAAACCTATATTTTATTTAACTTCATAAGTTGCGAAGATTTGTACATTGATTTTCTTAATTGATGAGTAATTTAGCACACAAGTATAAGAACTATAACATTCAATTAAGTTTAGAGTCTGATATGAATCATGATTAAAAAAAAAAAAAAAAAAAAACTCAAAGTCAAATTTATTCTTTTTTCTCAAAAAATAAAAACTTCGGTTTTTTCTTAAATTGAAAATTTTGGATGGAAAATTCAAATTCATAATCTCTTAATTATTAAGTTTTACAAAATGTTATTGAAAGTTTATTTCTTTTGATATAAATATTCAAAGGACTTCAATTTTAAATTATATTGAATCTCGAAATTGGATGTTCAAAATAAGAGTGGTGCAATACCCCCTCATAAAAAGTGAAGTGTGAAGAGAGACTGCAGGGTAGGCTTGACTAATGAATGAAATGAATCGTTGTTGAAAAAGCAATACTTAGATCCTTATTAATAAGGATTCTAGCCGTACTTATCCATCTCTATAATCGCACATTATTTTGTTTACAAAAATGTGGATAAAGAAAAAGTAAAATGTGTGACTTTAAAAAAAGATAAGTATGTCTAAGAATCCAAGTGTGACTTTGTTAAAAAGCTTAAATTCTGTATTTGTTTTGTTTTTTTTTTTTTTTAATTATTTCATCACTGTGCCACTGCCTCTCACCCGTGAGTATCTTGTACTTACCTTCTATTCCTAACCTTTCAATAGCTGTTTTTATTTTTATTCATAATTTTTATTTATTTTTTTCTTTTTTGGTTATCATTCAATCCGTACAAGTATCTTTGTGATTTAAAAAATGGATTTGAATTTCCTGACATTTGATCTAAAAAAAATCCCTCTTTAGAAAGGGAAAAACATATTAATCTAAAATATTATCAATTAATTTAGCGATCAAAATAGACTTAAGAAATTGAACTATTATAAATTCAAGAGATTTTTTTAAAAATAGGCTAAATTGAAAAAGTATATACTATAGTAGGCAAAAAAAAAAATTAATAAATAAAAAAAAATCACTTACTCGTAATTAATTTCATACGTAAATATTATAAGGTCTGATCAGATATATGCTAGATTTTTCATTTGCAATTTTTATTAAAATGAAACAAAAAGTTTGAAACCTTTTGAAATGTTTTAAAATGAATTAAAAAAGATTCAAACCTTTTTAAAATGTTTTTATATATTTTGACTTCTTTTGGTGCATGTGTTTGAATTTGGTAGAAAAAAAAGAATAGAGTAAACGGGTTAATGGTAATTAAGATAATTAATTACTTGTCCCCAAGGGGCAGCCAGCGGTTGAGGGCAAGGACTTTAAGGCACGCTTCTTTGAGAGATCCCTGGTTCGAAGTCGTTAAAAAGCACTTAAACTAGAATACTAAAAAAAAAAAAATCATTACGGCATCGTTTCCTAATGCTTGCACAATGAGGTTGATTTCGATGGCGGCTATTAACATTGCAGGGTTTATTACTTTGAATACAAAAAAAAAAAGAAAGTGGCAAAAAACTTGCTATTTTTTTCATTTTAAAGAAAAAAACCAAAAAACATTTGTGGCACCAAATAGGGACACTCCAGCTTGTCTACTCATTCATGAGTAAACATAGATGTGGTTAGAATTATATGCACATTGTGAATTTGTTTCTATCCTGTAAAAGAGTTCCCAAAATCAGAGATTCACTGCTATGACCTAGGAGAAGATCCCTACTTTCATAACTTGGGTTTGATAAGAACAATTAAGTGCTAAATGTAAATCAAATTTAAATAATTATCCTAAAATAAAAAGAAATTTTGTGGATGTTACAAAGAAATTGTTTGATAAGATTCGAACAAGATCTCGAACTTCTTACTAAAATAAGAAAACATAACTACAAGATAAACTCGAGGTGAAATTCACCTTAAACCTCCCTGCCCTAAACTATTCTCATATATTTTGATACCACTTTTATTTTGCCTCCCTCTCATTTATAACTAGAATTGCTCATATATCGCTATAATACTCTTAATTCTTTTAAGGCCCAAATCTATCATAATTATGGAGAGAATAAAAAAATTATGAAGATAATAAAAAGTGCCAAGATAAAATTGAGATTATGAATAGAATGATTCTTAGTAGCTCAAATATAGATAAGAGAATCCTTCTTCCCAAAAATATTCACATCTCTTTGTCCCAAACACTCCATTATATAAGTTTAAATTTTGAGATGAATATTTTTACAAAAAAAAAAAAATCCCTTAATGGCTGTCCATGATGCAAGAACAGTTCAATCTCTTGAAACAAGGCAGATGCTGTCTAGTTGAAGCATCAGAGGAGGAATCATGTTAATATTTATGGTGTATATAAGCAGGGACAACTCGTAGTTTTCATTCAAAAAGTGTATCAAACAATCTTGTAATTCCAGAACAATGTGATATACAAAATGAAAATGTCATCACTTACGTGTAAAAATATACAGAACAATACAACTTCATACACCAATACACGACCACAACTTAATCGACAATGCAAACGAAACGAAACAAAACGACACATTCTAGTATTCGAACAACCTCAAGAATCAGGAATTTACTGGACCGCAACTAGCCATATTTTTAATTGGTTCTAAAATAGAGAACGATGATAGCTCCCTTTGATGTGTTATCTTTTTATCAAGCCTTAATACCTTTACTGTTTACAGGGTGAGTATTGGAGTCGAGAAGAGTCTCGAGCGATCTCGCCTTTCGGCTCCGAACTCTACCTGCTTCTTTCAACAGCTCGGACAACCTCCTCTTTTCATCGTCGACATCGGGATTGGCTGTCCCGAGTTTTTCTTCTCTCATGCCAACTACATACTCCAACATTTCAATTGCATCATCCAACCTTGTATAATTCATGGGAGGAAAACTAGTCAATATGTGCAAAACATGTAGAGTTGCACCATCTGTTTCTCAATCATAGTGATTTTTTATACTCTATTCTAAATGCAAACCATCAAAGGAAAATTTGAAGCAAAGTAAATCCCAATAAGTAGGAAGTGAAATGATAAATGATGCTTAGTGAAAAACAGAACTGAAGTCCAAAACAATGAAAATAAGAAAATCAGTGGCACAATAATAAAACGACTGGCATATGGAGATTTTCATAGTTTTTCCAAAAAGATATTATGGGATGAACAACTTAATTCGCAGTGTACTGATCATTGTAACGTAATGAAAGGATGGCTACATTACCTGCCGATCGCATCGTATGTTCCAGCAAGGTTGCTATAGACCCCGAGAGTATCGGGATGATAAGGTCCATATTCTTGCTCTAGTATACCCTTGGCTTCTTCAAATAACTCCACAGCCTCATTTATAGCGTATTTCTGAACACACGCAAGCCCCATTTGATTAAGGGCTATACCAAAGAAAGCAGATTTTTTATCTCCGCTGTTGCGAAGCTTTGGAATCGCGTTCTTGAAGGAGTCGTAAGATTCAGAATATTTCCCCAACATATAATATAAGACACCCATCTGGGCTTCAATTCCAGCAATGGTGTTTTGCTGTCCCGGGGCATCGTTATATATCTTCAATGCTTTGTGTAGTAATTTGACTGCTTGCTCAACTTCATTCATTGATTCATAAATAGCAGCAACATCAGTAAGACCGCTAGCAATCTCCTCGGGAGGAATCCCAGGGATGGGCTTTTCATAAATTCGAAGGGAATTTTCACAATATGATACCGACTCCCTCATCTTTCCAGTCTTGTTATACAAATCAGCTAGACGAACGTATACCGAACCAACTGCTGGATGGTTTTCTCCCTTGGTGGTCTTGAAAACAGTGAGAGCTTTCTGATAAGCAAAAACAGCCTCGTCGTAACGAGACAAAGATAAATATGAATCTCCAATACTGCAATCAACTGCAGCCACATCTGTCTCTTGGCCGTTTGCCACCATGGCCATGCTTGCTAACACTAGATGCTCAAGTGCAGCTTCATGATCCCCTTTTGTTTCACATATGAGGCCCATAAGCCTCCTGTCTGCAGCCTCCTCAAGAGAAGCAGGACCAACATTATTTTTGTGAATATCAAGAGCCATTTGACAAAACTTCTCAGCCTTATCAAATTGCAAGGCTTGAACATGGGCTTCAGCTAAATACCTATAGGTCTCACCAACTCTGGGGTCTGCTTCTCCTAGGACTTGTTTCTGGACCTCTAACCCGGTTGTATAGCAGATTAAAGAGTTTTCGAGCTGGCCCAGCATTGCATAGGTATCACCTAACTGCATGTGGCCTGCAAATTTGGCCAGCGCATGCTCGTGGCCTTCTTCGATGGCAGGAATTTCTATGGAATGCTCCAGTAGAGGTATCGCCTCACTGTACTGGCCCAAACTGCAGTATATAGCTGCTGTAACGTGCAAACACATAACGAGTTCCAAGCTGGGTTTCCCATTTGCAGATAGTTCAAAAGATTTTGCAGCACGAAGAGCTAATAAAAGAGCTTTCTGCAGATTCTCCCCGGAAGAAACTAAATTCCTTGCTTGCTTAAGTAGAAAGGGTCCTAGATCAGGACTGTCCATCATTGATTCATTCAAATCCTCAGTTCCATTCTGCATTTTCAAGCCTTTCAAAGGTGAATCTTTCAGTTTCTTTGAGTTAGAAGCAACCGGACTTATTTTTTTCGAACTCTTTTCGTTCTTTCTGCTAACAGGGGGTTTATCAGAAACACCCTTTCCCCTGGGACTTGATTTCGGAGATGCCTCGTGGTCCAACTGCAAGTGAGAAGCTTTTTTCCCAGCAGAAAGACGTTTCGAGCTTCCAGGTTGGGTACTTTCTGATTTTTCCTTCTTCTCTACAGATGGTGAATCTTTCACAGTATCTCTAGGAAAATCATTTTCAGTCCTATCTACAATATCTTCTTCCTCCCTTATTATCTCTACCTCCCTCATCTCTCCTCCTACAAGATGATTCAATTCAGAATCAATCCTAGATTCTTCACCATCAGATCCAAAGCTACGCCTCGAAGGAGACTGATCCGAACTTTGCATATCACATACATTTTCATAAAGCTTCTCGATAGAGGTATCAACAAGGCCATCAACAGGGAATTCGACATTCACACTCCCATGGCTCTGAAGACTCAACCCGCTCCTCGGCGACTTGTTTCCATACGAATCTTCCATATGAGTCGAAGAACCGTTGTGTTTATTCACACCCCTTTCTTCACTAATTTCATCCATGACAATCCCAGGCATCTCAATTCTCCAAAATCAGCAAAGAATCCAGAATCTAATTATCCAACAGCAACAAAGCTCACACAAAAGGAAAAAAAAAAAATACATACATACATAATCTGCACACCCAGAAAAGAAAAATAATTCACATATATTTCCAATACAAAAAGGAACCATTATGAAGCTGAAAACAATAACCATCCATAAGACTCAACAACAAAGCAAAATGGCAATCAAAGCAGCTCAATTATGCACGTCTTGAGCCAGGAATCGCATTAGATTTAAAAAGTAAGAGAAAGCAAAACTCATCAAAATTCGATGCGGAATTGTCGCAAATAAATTCACCCAACCAACACAACACAGGACGCATAATCAATAACTTTATAAACCAAAGCAAACCCACACACAGCTTGCAGGCAATAAATGAAACCAAACAAACAATCAATCAATTCACACGGCAGCGGAATTGGGTATGAAAGAAAACATAAACAGATCAAGAAAAAAAAACCCACAAAAACAAACAAAATCCTCACCTCAAAAGAATCCCATGAAGGAGAAACAGCCACAGATTGCGTTCTGAGAAACAACAATGAAACAAAGAAACAGAGAGAGAGGGCAATATATGTATATATATATATATATATATATCTATCTATATATAGAAAATTGTGGGTCGAAAATTGGGGGAAATGAAGAAAAAGGGTACAATCGGATTTGGGAAATGAAGAAATTGGGATTGGAAGTGATGATAGTTATGAACGGGACTTGTCGCCCACCGGAGACGGCCTGAAAACAAAGAGTGCGACCTTTCTCCCACCGGCGAGGCCTGCGACCTGTAACCTGAAACTGCCCGAACTGCCCGATTTCTCTTCGCATTTTTTTTTTTCTGTTTTTCTAAAAGTTGTTTTTATTACACATTCTCTTCTCTCTTTGCTGCAAAATTCAACGCGCCATCAACACCTCCAAATGACCAGTCTGCCCTTCCTTTAACCTTTTACCCTAAATAAACATATTACCTAGGTTTCTTGTTTTAGTTGTTGGTTAATTTTTAATCTCATCGTTAATTCTTGATTATTTTAAGGTGGTTTGATGATTTCATTTTTTGTGATAATTCATTTCAATGTCATGATCACTAGTTTGATCCAAAATCGTCTTATATGTTTGTTTTCAACTATTTGTACAACAACATGCATATTATAAGTGAATTTACGAAGAAAAAAAAAATTAATTTGCTAATATCACTTTTACTTAAAATATAATGTAATTGAAGATTAGACTTCAATGAATTTCAATTAGTTTTCAATCGATGACCAAAATACCATCAATAAACTTCAATCAGTTTTCAACTAATGGTTTACCATCAATTTTCAATATATAGCTTTTAACTTTCTATTGTGGCTTATTACTTTAAAAATAATAATAATAATAAATAGAATTGACATTTCCAAAAAATGAAGTAGAAATATACTATAAATGAATTATTTTAAGAAAATATTATAATTGTAATAGACAGTCTAAAAGTAACTATCTATAATAAAGTTCTTTATAGTTTTTAATAAATGAAGGAAGAAACTTAACATTTTGCTTAAGAATTCATTGTATAATATTTAATTTGTCAAGATCCTCTCATCTTCACCATTTTTATAAGATACATTTTTTTTTTTATGTTAGAAAAATTCGTAGAAAATTAATTTTTAAGTAGGTGGTCATCATGGATTGAATCCATCACCTTAAACACTTCAAAATCCTCATTAACCACTTGAGACATTCCATAATATTATTAATTACTTGTTTAGTTATCATTTTTTTTTTATTTGTATGTATAATGTAATAACATTTAAAGATGAAAAATCCAATTATGATCTGAGTTATATCTGGTGCTAATTAAGTTAGACTCTAGTTAGCACCTCTTTCCTTATCAATGGATTTTGAGACATAAATCTAAAAGTGGATTACCAAACTTGTAATTTAAATTTTATTTTATTATTTTTCTTTACTATAAAATTCTTTATTGTCGTAAATTTGAAGGGCAAGTTTATTATTAGATGGGGGAATATCGTTCTAGGCAGACAGCCTGTTATGGTCATGAAGTTTACATCCTTCCTTATAAACTTAGCCATCAACCACTCTTTATCAATTTTGTTTCATTGTCATATTTTAGATATTTTTGTTATTGTATTGATCTTTTATTAATAATTAGTATAATAAATTGGAAGACTCGAACTACAAATTTCATAATTATTAACAAATTTAATATGTTACTTAAATTATGTTCACTTTTTGGAGTCAAAATATATTGGTTAGCCAATATAAGCGTGAGGATGAAAGATATTACTTTCTTCCCTTACATCAAAATTTGAACTCCGATAGTATGTTTGTTGGAAAAATTAATCCAGTTTGATAATTATTTAGGCACTGTTTTAATAATTATTTGGTTTTTTATTTTTAAAATTTAATTTTATTCTTACTTAAATTTCCTACAATATGTTATATCTTTCCTACAATATATTCATCTATTCCTAAAGAAAGTATGTGAATGTTAACCACAAATGTAAAACAAAAACAAGTTTTTTTACTTTTTTTTATTTTCAAATTTTGGTTCGGTTTATAAAAATGTAAGTAAGATATAGATATCCAAGTAAGAACAAAATAAACTAAGATAATTGTTTTAGGCTTAAATTTCAAAACAAAATATTAAAAACAAAATAGTTATCAAACGGAACATTAGTTTTTATTTTTCGTTTTTGAATCTTTAAGTCTATAACTACTACTCCAACCTATCATTTTCGAAATTTAAAAGTTAAGAAAAAATAGTTTCCAAACACTTTAATTTGATTTATGAAGTTTGGTTAGAATTTACATATTTCCTTGAGATAATATAAAATTATATGTAGAAAATTTGAGTAAATACAAATTTAAATTTCAAAGATAAAAAACGAAAAATCAAATAGTTATTAAACCGGACCTAAACTATCCATTTAATTTTCAAACTTGTAGGCATGTATCAATTTAGTTTCTGGTTATTGAAATTTTTGAATCAACGGGTCTTTGGACATTCAAAAAAATGTCTGAATACTTATATTTCAATTTTTTATCTAACAAATTTATGAAATTTCAATTTTTTGTCTCGAACATCCTTAATTTTTATTCAAAGCATAACAAAATATTGAAAATTTAAGAGTCCATTTAATAAAAAAAAAATCAATTTGATACTCAATAGACCAATTACTTATTTTAAATCAAATATATCGATTAGACACAAAATTAGAAATCTAATTATTAGATCAGTTTTTTATGTTCGGGACTATGAATATACATAACAGGAAATTTAGGAACTAAGTTTGATATTTTAAACTTTAAAAAAATTAACATAAATAGAAATTTATCAATCAAACCTAATAGTGCATATTGAGAATTGAATTTCACGATGTTATGACAGTTTATCCAATCACGATAGTTTAGCAACAAAAAAATATTTTGTCTAAAAAAAAACAACAAAATAATGATAATAAACTCGTGAATTCAAATCATGTGAGTGCAATATGATTACCAATGCTCGTTAGATTTCTACAACTGTATTTATTAATTCAAAAACCATATATTATATTTTTTTTTCCCCATTTTGTATCTATTGATTTATTTTCACTCTTGCATTTATGCAGAAATGTGAAAAGTTGTTTAACTTTTTTTGCAATTTAAGTTTATGATTATTTGTTTATTTGATCATTTGGCCAAACGTCTTCGTCTATGATTTTAGCTATTCAAATAGAACATTGACAGTTCTATTCCACCATATTTTTATGCTCCATGCTTTCGACATAACGTAATGTAGTTTATGAATTTTGTAATTATTTTATAAGTTTATATTATAATTAGATAAAATACATTTTTGGTTCATCAGATAAGATAGGTGTATATTTAATTTTAAATATTTCAAGCTATTCCATAATAGATATTTAGCTTAAACTCGAAATAAAGATGTTCATTTTTTTTGTGGAGTCTTGATCCTCGAGTCCCGTGGGAACCTGTCCAAAATGGGAAGATAGATCTTTATTTAGGGAGAAAATGAGGGAGTGAGGGGGAAAAAAATTCTCCAGAACTAAACGGGAATTGAGAATGTTCTTCCAATTCTCGTTTCCCCAATCTCCGCCATTTTTTTTTATATGAATTTCTTTGACATTTCAATATTTTTAGGTTAGACGACATATTTCATAATATTAATCAATGTGTACTAAAGTTATCCCAAACAATAGTCCAAAATATATATAAAAAAAAATTAGTTAAAATTAATTCTAATTTTTAAAATTATAAAATTATACTTAATCTTTAGAGACAATTTATAATTTAGTCATGTAATTATTAACCTTTTTTTTAGGAGGAATATTTAAATTATGCCCGGGCATGATGTATAAAATAATGCACACATTAGCGCAATATGAGCCACAATCTATTTGATTATAAACCTAAAAGATAAAAAAAATAAAAAATAAAAAATAAATTGTAGTTCATATTGAACCACATATGTGAGCATTATTTCATATATTATACTCGGACATGATCAAAATATTTATCTTTTTTTAGGTAGCGCAGTTGAGAGACCAAACATTTAATTCAACTTAAAATGCATTAGAAAACAATTGTCAACACTATAGAGGCAATATACAATTACCATGTCGTTCACGCTCGTATTATCACTGTCGAGTGTGTGGGCAACATGAATACAAAAAAAAAAAACAATAATAAAAATAAATAAAAAAAATAAAAAATAAAAATCACGTGAGGCAGTAACTTTGTATAGGTGGTCCTATCTTTTACTTAATTCCAAGCCTATCCTTCTTTATTTACCCCCACATAACCTTTACAAAAGTACAATTACTTACTTAAATTATTAATTATTCACCCACTTCATTAAAGTCATATAAGTTTAGTTATGGTACTTTATTTCCCATCATTCAATACTTTTTTTATATATAGTTATTAAGACATTAATCAATAATTATTAAAAGGTTGAAATAATGTTCACTCAAAAAAAAAAAAGAAAAAGAAATAATGACCTTTATATTCAAGTGCATTCAATTATATTAGGTTTTATTTCTCTATTACATCTACTTTTCTTTTTTATCTTTGATAAAATTTAAAATAAGTATTAATTTGATATCTTATATTAAAATTTAAAATTAAATAGATGAAGTTCTCATTAACTCAAAAATAAAAAAATTATGGTGAAAGTTTAAGCCTATAATATATAAAATAAGTTATGGATCTTAGAATATGTGGTGTCATATTTTTAGGATAAATCTTTTTGATGGGGGAGAAGGGGTATTTTGGGAAATAAAATTGGATGAACTTTTTGCAAATGGCTATAGGCTGGAAGTTCATGGGATGGAGGAAAGACCATCATTAAAATCATTAAAATAATTATAAAATTATTTTATATTAAATTAATCCCACGAATATAAAGCAAAAGTGAAATTCCAAATATTATTAAATTCCCATTAAAGAAGTGGGAGATGAGAAGATGAAGAGATGGGAAGTGATAAAACAAGGTTTGTGGTGATTGGGACATGTTTCAAACTATAAAATAAAATTTAAAAAAATGTTTTCTTTTAACAAATTTTCTAATAATAAGAAAATATCATTGGTGGATCTCACATAATTTTAAAAAATAATATGACTTGACAAATAACAAATTATATATATATATATAAAGTTTTTTTTTTGGCCTTTAATGATATTTATTACTTTTCAGAAAAGAAAGTATGTGACTTCTAAAAATATAATAGGTTTGTTTTCTTCAGATATATAGAGACTTCCAAAGTGCCTTTTTTCTTTTGACAGGTAAAGTTTGTCCAAATTCCAAACAAAGTCACATGGTTTTCAGTCTGGTGGTACATACCATTTCTTGGTAGAATTTAAGTATCATTTTGCTGCATATCATTTGGTTTTATTTTATTTTTCTTTGTTATTTCAAAAGTTAAATGATGCATAAATCATAAAATTCTAAATTTAGAGGCATATCAAACATTTTCACATCAACCGGTATAAACATGATAAAAACATCATATGTTGGAATTTTTCACCTTTAATTATTGTTAATCATTAAAAAAATTCAAAAAATATATGTTAAATATATTTACATTACAAAGATCAATTCTACTTAAAACTAAAAGTTTAGAGACATGTAGTAAATTTTTAGCCTCATTTGATTTTTTAATTTTTGAACATTGTGCTTGTTTTTTCATGGTTTATCTATAAAGTTTGGGTTTTAAGAAGGAAAAAAAAAAATTAACTAATTAAAACACTTAAGAATTGTAACCAAACTCTTTAAAAAAAATAATTATAACAAAAATTTATAAACTACTTTGACTTGATTTTTGCAAAAATATTACTGAAAAAGATTTTTGAAAATATGTGAAAAAAATGTAAACCATAGATAATACTACGAGGAACTATGGGGGAAGTAGTATTTATAAGTTTTATTTTTTGAAAAATCAAATAATTATCTAATAAGATATTAAAGTTTATAAATCTTGTATTTTATTTCAACCCCATGGGGAGGTGCTAGAATTTGAAATATTGTTTCTTAATTTAAAGTATATTTTAACCCAACAAACAAATTTGATGGACAACTTTAATAATCTATCATATACAAATGTGAAAATAAAAGAATTTAAGAGCATTTGAAGCCCGGAGATGCTACTCATTGATGGGGTTATTTGTGTTTAAAATGCAAATAATAGTTCGGTCGATAATTATTTTCTATGTCTAAAGTGAAAGTAATGGTTAAGGTCGTACAATAATGGTTATTGGTTAGTAAAATAATAGCTAAGTGAGCAATAATCAGTTAACAAGAGCATAGTTAGTCAAAATAGTCTAAACCCAATAATAATTAGCATATATTTTAACCTAGAGATGGTAGGTTCAAATTTTCAACTTCTATATATTGTTGTTATACTAAAAAAATACAAAAACATAATTCAACTAAAACAAATATATTTTTATAATTAAAAGGTTAGAGGAGAAGGGACTAAAAAAGAAATAGTGAAAATTGAGAAAACAAACGTCGACGTGTATAAGAGGGAAAAGATAGGGCGAGGGAGACGGATTTGACAAAACGTGGAACAGAGTATGGGGCTGCAATTGGGCTCAATGGGCCCACTTCACCTGCCTACTTTTCTCTCTCCTCTTCTATTTTTCATGTGTCGGTGGATTTAATAAGGCTCAGGCCCAAATTGAGCCCATTTTTAAAATGAAAGCCCATTTATAATCGGATCAATTCTATTGGGCCGAAGTCGGCCCAATTCCAATTATTAACAAAATGGAATAAAATATGTGTGACAGCTGTGGGATTTGAACCCACGCCCTTGCGGACCAGAGCCTAAATCTGGCGCCTTAGACCACTCGGCCAAACTGTCTTGTTGTTAAATGTGTTTCTAAATTAATTATATATCGTTTTATTATGGGTTCTATTTTTTCCTCCCATAATATGAGTGTTATTTAGTTCGTAGTTAGATTTTATTCTCTTACATGGATGCTGTTTTATATTTCTATCAATTTTTTTTATAGCACCAATATAAATAATGGCTAAAATATATTTGAAAATTTCAAATCTGTTTCCATTACCAGAATTGTCAATATAACATGGTAAATAGTTTATAACATTACAATAAAGCATCTAATTCAAATATGATTTAATGAATAAGATATCGATTATTAAAAAAAAAAGAAAAAAAAAGAATTAGATATTAATTATCATTTGAAATATATAAAAATTTGTATAAGGACAAAAAAATTCTGGTTTATGAGTCATTCAACATCATTTTTAATTTTATCGAAATGAAAAGTTTCATTCCTTAAAAATATGTAAAATTTGGTGAATAACATAAATAAATATAAATATAAGAAGAGGAGACAAAATTTTCCTACAAAGACATTGGAAGATTGTGTTGATTCAAGTCGTCATATTGACAATTTTTAATGACTTAATGACTAAGATTTATAATTCAAATTGAATGACATATTGACAGCTAGAAAGTATATTAAGTTATTAACACTAGAAAAAAAACACTAGCCACTTTCCCTTTCTTCTTTAAAAAAAAAAAAAAAAAAAAAAAACCAACCCACACTTTTTTTTAATTGAGAGGAGAGTAATCTTTATTATATATATGCCTTTTTGCTGATGCTACCAAAATTTGATGTGCATGGGGAAAAGAGAAAGCCCTCTTTCAAATAAAAATCTAAAAGGAAATTTCATACCTACTTTATAGTAATCAAATCAATTTTCTCCTAAAGGTTTTGGTTTAATGGGTAAGTTATCATTTTGCACTTCAAAATTTCATCATTTTAAACTCTCAACTTTTGTAAATAATAAATTTAGGATAAGTACGCTTTTTTTTTAATTATTTTTTTTTTAAGATTTGATACCAACTTCAGGCATTCTTATCGATTTTGTTGATTGTGTTAAATAATCTGTTAGGCTGGGTTTACATTTAAAAAAAAAAAAAAATTGTGCACCTCAACTAATTTAAATGTTATAATAAATTGAATTCATTCCAAGTCGTTTCAACCATTAAACCTAATTACCAAAAGATTGGTGGCTTGTTTCTCAAAAAAAAAAAAAGATAGAGATTGATAACTTGATAATTTTATTGTTAGTAAAATTCAGTTCAACACCAAGATCATGAGATCGATCCAGAAAATTGGTATTCAGTTTTCAATAAACAAAAAAAATCATAATACCTAAATTAAAAAAATAATATTTGATAACCTAAAAATATAGATATGATGATTTCTTTAGTATAACAATATTTTTAGATTAGTGTAAAACTGACTCAATTTTGATCGATCGATTTTGTTGAAAAATCGGCCAATGTCAATTTTTCATATGCAAAGCCGAATAAACGGTCCGCCGTATTGCACTGTAAAAAATTCAGACCAACCAATCAAAAAATATATAATCTCTGAAGTATGTAAAGTGCTGGATGTAAAATTTATATTTCTCCCAGGTGGTGTGACAAGAGAGTATATGTTCACCTTGTTTAATGTCTGTATGTCATATATAATTATCATTTTTTATTATACTATATATATATATATATATTTTTTTTTTTATAGAAGGTAATCATTACTTTATAAATAATATTAATATATACTTATTTTACTCTTTTTATTTATCTTTTTCTCTTTCTTTTTCATCCTCAACTCCTTCGCTCTTTTTACTCAAATTCATCTCTATTTATTTGTCTTCTTCATCCTTTTTCTTTCTTCTCTATCTTCTATTTTTCATCACATCTTCTACTTTTTTTTTACCTTCTATTCTTTTTCTTTTGTTTTTTTAATTTTTTTTTTCTTTCTAGTTCATCAAAGTAACAATAATCGACCGAAACCGACAGACCAACTGCAAGGTCATAAAAAGCGAATCGAATTTACGGTTGGTCTGCCGGTTCACTAACTATGGTAAGGTTGTCAAAAACTGACCGACATTAATTAAATAACTTACCCCCCTAATTGAAATACATGTCAATTATTATTAAATTGAGTCCAATTTAACAAAATACTATCGGATGGTATGTTATAGAAAAACGATGAAAAGTCATGTTACTAAACTTTCATGGCAAAAAGTCTCGATAAGAATTACTGATCATGAGAATCCTCAAAACTGTGCCATGCTCTTGAAAGCTGAAAGTAAAATGCTTATAATTGAATCATGTTTTTCAATTCAAACGAAAAAATTATATCTTGATTATGAGTATACACTTATGTCGATCGAGCACCATGTTTTATGTACAAAGAAATAGAAGGCAGAATTTCATTATAAATATGTAAAAAAAATTATCCAATAAAAACAATCCAACAATTTTACAATTTGGTAACCTCTTTATTGTAAGGTCAAAGCTAGCTATGCTATGATATCTCTGTACAGCATAAAAAAGAATAATCTTGAGTTGACAATCAATCTGAAGTTTTATCTTTTAATATCATGCAGGATCACGGGTACAAAGGTTGTAACCAGAGATAAGCGAACTGACAGCAAAAGCAACAAAGGCAAGGAAGGACATGCTGATCGATGCGCTGGCTAGCTGTGTGAACTCATCTTTTCCCCAATTCGATACCCAGTCGTCAACACGGGTTGCAGCCGAAGAAGACGATGATATGAGAAGATATGCCAATACCTGCCAATGTAATCAATAAAGCCAGGATTGCATCATTAGTTGATGGCAAGTAGAGGAGCTAATAATCTTGGGGAGAAAATTCTTGTTGAGACACAGAGGGAGACCCACTTGATGATTGGACAATAATTTCATCCTAGTGATTTAGATATTTGAACAAACCAGAAGCCTGAGTGTCAATCATTGAAAGAGACGAGATCGGTAGATCTATCGACTATCGAGTTCAACCCCAGTTGAACCATCATTCCAAATTCAGTAAAGTGTTGTCAGTTTGTGCAGTATGAAAAGGATTCTCTATGCAATTCAGCGAGTTTCGATAGGATTTACATATAACTATTTCATATGATCAACTAAGGCTCCGATAACGATTTTATTTTTAGTTTTTGGTTTTTGAAATTGAAGCCTACAATAACTACCTTATTATATGTTTTTTTCTTACTTGGATATCTATTTCTTACATATATTTTTAAAATCTAAACCAAAATTTGAAAAGAAAAAAAAAAGCTTCAAAAAACTTGTTTTTGTTTTTGAAATTTGGTTAGTATTCACATACTTTCTTAAAGAAAGATGGAATACATGGTAGGAAACATGGAACACACGGTAGAAAATTTGAATAAAAATAAGCTTAAATTTTAAATCCAAAAACAAAAAACCAAATGGTTGTCAAACAAGATCCAAGAGTTTTATTTCCTAAAAAAAAAGTTTCTTCTAGCCTAAGTATGCTAATCATCAGGTTATAGTACTGAACTAAGCCCAACTGATATGATGTATATTGATAACCAATAGGTTATGGATTTAAATTTCCCACTTCAAATGTTTTTAAATTTGAACAAAGATAATAAACAATATTCATTCAGACACGCATATTTGCACGACTAACCTGATCCATGAAGAAGACGAAAAAATAATGGAAGTGATGACGTATCATATGTTGCTTCTTGATTAGAGCATAGACGAGATCAAATGCTTGAAATGTCGCATACACGAATGCGATTATATTCACAGTGAGGCAGTACCTATTGACAAATGAACTTAATTAGATGATATAAGACAAGAAAAAAATATATAGACTACAAGAAAATTGCAAAAAGAGAGAATCTCAATTCATTTGAACAGAATATGATAATTATGCTATAAGTAAGGTAGTCACGTTATAGCATGGATAATTGATGTACTCTTGTAATACAAGGGAAGCTAAGAATAATGTCACACAGGATTAATCACAAAAAGGCATCGAAATTATGCGAAAACCCAGATAGTGAGATTGCTTCCATTACAATCCTTCACTCACAGTACACACACTTGAAATTATACCAAAAACAACCATGGAGAACTACAAAATTGTAACTCAAAGCAGAAAATGATTTTCATAAAAGTAGCTTTGTCAGAGCCTCAGAACAAGAATTAAAAATTTGTGGGTCAGACAGAGTTGAACAGTGTAGTGAAAGCATTCATTAGGACTATGAAAATCATTGAGAACTTGACAATCAATAGGTTGGAAAGAAGGTGACATCTCTATTTTTAACATGGCAATCGTCATTTAAAATGAGACGTACCTTGAAAAATTGAAGACTACAATTAAAGCACCTACTTATGTGAAGGAAATGTGGTACACAAGCAACAGAAGAATCTCAAAACCATTAATCACAATAACCTTTCCAAGCCCCCACTCTCCTCGGAAGCAAATTTATAATATCCAAAGAATGGAAAGCTAATTGGTTTAGGGTAAAAACTTATGAGGTCCCCCACCGATCATGTTATAAAGATTTTTCTTTATTATTATTATTTTTTATTTTTTGGAAACCGGGAAATCGGAGCTTTGCTTCGCTATACCTGGAGTAATCACGCTAGTCCTTATGCCAGACACCGAGAGACATTGAAGGAATGGAGACACGGGAAGTGTATAAATTAATGAAACAGGTGAGTATCGAACCTGCGACCTTGAGGAGAGACACTTTCAAAACCCAAATCTTCTACCACCACGCACCCTAGGGGACTTAAAAGATTTTTCTTTATTGAATTCAACCAAAATTAGTTGGGTAGATTTGAACTTATAACATTTTAACCATCCTCGGTTCACCTAATAGTCAAGAACACCTTCGAAACCAAAAGAGTATGGGTCGACACCAAAAAGTTAAGTTGTAGAATCGGGTTGACCGGACACTCTTGATTTTGGTTATTAGTTCATACATCACATGTCAACAAGTTGATTAATGATGCATATTCTTTTTTTTTTTTTTTTAATATCAGCAAGTCTCCAAGTCAGCTTATGTGCATTCCTCGACAAAATATATTGCCTAACTCTACATATTTACATGTCAAGAAAACCCATTTAGATGTCAATAAGACCCGTAAGAAATTAATTTTTAGATAGGTGATCATCATAAATTAATCACGTCACCTCTTAGATCTCCATGATCACTAGGCCCTTTGAGGATGGTTTTAATAATGCATATCTAGATGATGTTAATTAAATAATGAACGAAAATAGCTGCGTCTGCGCAGATTAAACCCAGAGAATTGAACAAACGACACGTCTAGTCAATTCAGAAACAAAATAGCAAAAGAAAATGTACAAATTCCACAACAGCAAAAAAATCAACTCCAACTGCGAAATTCTCCAGTGTAGTAAACTCAAGTAGATTGTAAGAAGAAGAAGAAGAAAATAAACCTGTATTCCTTGTAACGATCAAACGAATCGCCGCTCCAACCCTGAGTCTTATCAGACGCCATAACCGAAAACGAAATCAAGCAAACCGCAATTTCACACACTCTAAACCCTAACGCCGCCTTCACCAACGCATCATCCTTCGACCTCCTCGGCGCCGGCGGCATTTGCTTCGGCGATCTTCCACCACCGTTACCGTTACCGTTACCGACACCGGCACCACCGCTCTCGTCCCCGACTCCACCGGCAGCAGCCGGCCCTACCTTAGTCACAGACTGCGGCACCTCCTCCTTCATTGCTCGATTAAACATAACCTTAGACGAAGTCGACCTATCTCCAGGAAAGTTCACGTACTCCGGCGGCTTCCGAGAACCGGCGTAGGGAGACGGAAGCGGCGAGAATTGAGGGCTCTTATCAACGACATCGACAACAACCATCGCCTTGGAGTTATCCGGCAGCTTCTCCGGCGATGCAGCCGGAGAGGCGTACGGAGGCGTCTCCGGTGGGTCGCCGACGTCGGATCGGAGCGGGGAGTGGAAACGCAGCGGCGAGTGAGGAGACTCCATGTGGCTGTGGATCGAGGTCTCGGAATTTCTTGACGACGATTTCTTCATGGATGAAGAATCTTTCGATCTTTGAGCTTTCAATTTCGCCTCGATCATTTCTGCTCTTAATTTCGATGGAATTTATTGATATTTTTTGCGAGAGAAATTCTTTGGGAGAGAAGAAGGAAAATATATTTATTTATTTAAAAAAAAAAAAAAAAAGGAAAAAGAAAAAGGGTGTTTGGGAAGTCGGAAAAAAGAAAGGGAAAGTAGAGGACTTTAGTGAGACTCGTTTCTCTAAGTTCGCGTTTGTAAATTTGAAGTCACGTTGCATCATTTTATTAATGATTATTTAATTAACTGTGTAATTAAATAGATTTGATCAATATTATTATTATTATTATTTGGAAAATTATACTTTTATTCTCAGAGTGAAAATTTTTATTTAGTTTTTATGTTTTATAATTAAATATTATCTAGAAAAAACTTTTTTTTTAGTTTCAATCTTTTGGTTGGAATTTTATTTTAGTTCGTAGGTTTCAAAATCAAACATTTTTACTTGATATTTTGATAATGTTTCATTTTAATCCTTAAGATAACGAAATCGTTAGTGAAATAACAGAATGATGTCTACGATAATGATTAAGTTACTTTTAAAATAATTTTCAAAAATAAAAAAAAGTTACTTTTAAAATACAATAAATTAATTATATGGTTATTATGATATTTATGTGGATTTTATTTTTTTAAAAAAAAATAATTAAGTTGGAAACTCAAAGATATATTACCAAAATTTATCACATTTATTGTACCTAAATAATTTACCATATTTAATTTATAATAATAATGACAATTCTCTAATAATTATGAACAAAATGGATAATTATATTTTATCAAATCATAAAAATCAAAATTTAAAATTATATGAACTAAATATTAATTTACTTCAAATCATACACACTAGAATTCTATTCATTTTTCAACATTTTAAACCAAATTATATGTAAAAATAAAAAAATAAATAATAATAATAATATATTTTTCAAGGGGAGAATATATTCCGGTGTGGTACAGTGTACAAATTGTGAAGTGGTAGGAAGTAATCTAACGCTTAGGTTCGAATAATCATGACAATATTACACGAAAGGGCTTTTGTGTGACGTGGCGGAATGTGATTTGTGGAAAAGGTTGTGAACAGTGGATTCTACCGTATTTTCGAGCCTCTCCGACAAAGTAAAGTGCGCTGAAGTTTGCGATTACTTTTGTTGCTCAATTTCTAATCTTTAATCAAATTATTCAATGTGGTTTTTTTTTAGAAAAGGTGGAGTAAAAAACTTGTTTGTATATATATATAGATTTAAAATAAGTAGTTATTTTAAATAATTAAAAAAATAATAATTAGAAATAAAAAGTTAAAAATGAGCTATTTTGATTGATTAAAAATGATGGTTTAAAAATAAGAATTATTTTGAATAGTTATTAATGAATTATTAGAAATGAGTGGTTATTTTTAATAGTAAAAATGGTGAATTATTTTGAATAGTTACAAAAACTCGCTTGGATGTAATTTTTCAAAGAGGATTTATTAAATCCACAATCTAAATCTTCCTTAAATATGGCAAACAAACTCCCCCTTAGAGATGTCCATTTGTGGGGATGAAAAATTTCATGCAAGCTAAATGGGATGGGGAAGGGAATGCATTTCTCATTCCTCTTACCTGCCATGTTCATATTTTATATAATTTGTGGAAGAAATACTTACTTGGATGAATATTTTTCTTACCTAATTAATTATTTAAATTATTTAATTAAAAATCAATAAAAAAAAATTTTAAAATTGAAAAAATTATCTAAAACTTGCAAAATGAATTAAGATTGAAAAAGTTTGTAAAAATTTGAGGAAAAAAAAAGAAAAAAGAAAAATTAAATGAGGTATAATTCTCCGTGAAGAACTGATCCCCATGATTTCCTCATGGTGAATCCTCGCTCCATTTCTCGCAAAATTTCATGATGAATTTCGCAGGAATGAGGATTGAAAAGAGTAGTAGAGATGAGAATAGTAAAGTCATCTCGTCCCCCACCTCACTCCATGGACATTTCTAGTGACACTCTGTCTACACCCCTCTTTACTACGTCGTTTTTGTCACAAAATTGTGCTCCCACAATGACCATTAGAGATTTAAAAGATAATAATAATACAACAACAATATTTGAAACTAAGAAGATTTTAATAATAATACAACAACAATATTTGAAACTAAGAGGGTTTAAATATTTTTTTATTACAAAATAATACGTAGTATTATTGAAGTATTATTTCTTTTGATATAATTTTTTTTTTAGGTATTTGATATATTCTTTTCCTTTCTATAAGATACGTCACTAAATGATATCTTATTTTAATTCGTGGACTTTATATTATTCTTAAATGAGAATGATTGGGCAAGTTATGAAAAAATTTCGATTATATTCTATAGATAGACAAATATTAAAAAAAAAAACCTTTTTTTTTTTTCCAATAAGGTGAAGTTTATGGAAGTTCTTATTTCTTTATTTAAAGAATAGTTTTTTAAAAGTAAGTTACTATCTAGACAATATGGAAAAATATTTATATAATTATTTGAATAATGACACAACTTGACAAGATAGACCTAAAAAAATAAAGAAAATTTTCATGAGTAGCGAAAAAAAGAAAAAATTTCTACATACGTCAAAATTTTAGAAAACATTCCATTATAACGAAAATGGATTCAACCACTTGAAATTGATAACCACACGATTGATACGTTTCAATCAAATAAAATTGATAAGGTTCAATCAAGTTAAATATTTCATATTTTATTATGTATGAAATATTTTTAAAACGTTGCTATAATTAAAATATTAATGTTAGAATTTGTTGTCTAAAACAAATTTCTACAAAATTATAATAATGTAATTCATAAAAAATCTAATTTTGTGAGACAATAAACAACCTAAAATAGCTACCACCAATTTACATGGATTTAGATAAATCTTTCAAGTACTCAAAAAAAAAAAAAGATAAATCTTTCAAGACAATTATTCAGCTATACGATATTTAGTCATCAAGAAACCGAAGGAATTTCAATATCTTAGCTTAAGGGGGAAGTTAGATGAAATTTGAATGGTTCGAAAATTTAAAAAGAAAAATGAAAAGCAAAGATTGAGAAGAACATAACAGAAAAGAACAAAATGAATGACAACATTTAAGAAAGGATATTTGCATGGGCATTCATTGCAGAAGGGGATTTGACTATCATAAGCTGTAAAATTTATTTGACATAACATTAAAAAGGTGTTTGGACTTGAAATTGTAAAGTAATTATTTTGAGTGATTGTAAATTAAAAATTATTTTGAGTGATTATAAATTTGAATTTTGGTAATCGTTAGTTGGAATGTAATTATCTGTAAAGAAGAGGGATTGTAGACAATAACTCGTTCGGATGAAGTTACAAATAAATGATTATTTTGAAAGGTTAAAAATGAATGACCAAACATGAATGATTAAAAATGAGTAGTTAAAAATGAATGATTATTTTTTAGTGGTTAGAAATCAGTAATTAAGAAAGAATAATTATTTTGAGTGATTAAAAATAAATGATTATTAATGATTATAATAGTTCGTTTAGACGTGATTGTTTAAAAAAGAGTCATAAAAGCTCATTTGTAATAGCTCGATAATTACTTTAAACATTCACTCCCTAATGAAGCCTTGCAATGCAATTCCCTTCTCTCTTTTTCCTTCAGCAAATGAATTGCTCCACCAGCCAACAGAGCACAGTTCAAAATGTAGTTTTATAAGAACTACACATAATAATGGAAGCTAACCTTTTCTTCTCAAAACCTTGTTTTCAATTACAAAAAGTTAAAGGAAAAAAAAAACTAAATAAACTTCATTCACACCTTCAAGAAAAGCAAAGAAAAAGCAAAGAAAGATTCCAATTTGAAACACTCAACTTTATTATCCCTTCCTTCTTGCTCCTTTTTATTTGCTTCTCAATGACATACAAATTTGAAAGTATTTCATGAAGTAGACACTGCACATCCACTTCCCCATAAATATTATTTTTTATATCCGTGAGTGTTAGCTTACGTAAAATTCGACTATTCTTACAAGATATACTGCGTGACCCAACAACATTTAAATATTATTTCTTGGGTACATGGAAGTGACTAGCATGAATTGAACTCGTAATTCCTTAGATCCTCAAAGTTTTTTTTACCACTAAGCCAACTCATGATGGTTTGGTTCTGCCATAATATAAAGGCATCATTTTGTATACTTATGTAGTGGACCTTCCTCACTTACCCACTTCCTTTACACAAAAGAATATACTCAACACAGCCAAGAAAAGCATCCTTCTATCTCTCACTTCTTGACAGTGAGCATTTCTTTCTGATCAACAAAAAGGAACCACTACCAATGCCTTTTCTACTTTAAGCCTACTGTTTACTTTTCATTCCCATCAACCTTAACCTTTTCTCTCTTTCTGCAATAATCAGCCCCCCTTAATTCTTTGTAATTTAGTCAAAAGCTTCCCAAAACAAAAGTTGGGTGCTTTTGTTCATATAATATCTAATAAGAGCCAACAACTTAATTGTAAAATCCTTTGTTGTCTTTTGGGTCTGGGCCTTGGGACGAGTGTAGATGCCCCAATATAGTGGAGTGAAACACCTATTTCCTGGATTAGAAAAATAAAAAAAGAACACAGCTATATTTTCAAAGCTTCATTGAATATTCAGGTCAGCAGGTATTGTAAAAGGCCATGTGCTATATTTCACATATTATTGAGTAGATGTCAAACATGTTCACAGGCAAACAACAGGGTTCTCACAAAAACTCTTCCAGAATCACAACATTATATGTTAAATCATAAAAAAAAAAAATGATATATACCTCAGGGGAAAAGGGAGTAGTATATATACGAGACATTTTTAAAGGCCAAAATTTTTCCTGAAAGAAGAAATGCAGGGGGGGAGATTCATAGCTGGAAGAGTCATATTCGCTAGAACCGTTTGTTACTGAGACTAGAACTTTCTTCCTATTGTCAAGGCAGGCACTGCCACTCTTTCAGTTCCACGAGGAAATCGAACAAGTTGTGAGGCATGAATTGAGCTTACATTACTCTGGTAACTTCAAGCGGTTGAAGAGTACGAGGAAACTTTGCTCAGGAACGACGTAGAGGAACCCGAGATCTGCACCTTTGACATATGGCCCAATACCCTGCAGAATTCGAGATGAAATCAAATGTACTGATACAAGTAATCTGGTTTTATTCTTAATGAAGTTCTTATCAGTTGAATTACCCTGCCATTTAGTTGGAGAAGTTCTCCATCAACCCATTGTGGATTTCGAAAACCAAATTCAGCTATTCTTCCTTGACCTTTATAACTTGCAGCCTGGATAAACAAGATTTTTTAATCACTTAAATGTAAACGTACACAAGAACGCCCCTCAACAAGTCTTGTTCTTACATTTCCAACTACTAATTCAATATTATCAATGTTCTATACAATATACATGAGTTGGTAGTATAGAAACGACAAATAAAACACATGAAGTCAAGAAAAATGCTATTATTCATTTCTCAAGTTCTTCTCCAATTCAGTTTTGCTTTACAAAAATCCTGTCAAAAGTGTTTTTTGTTTTAAATAAAAGAAGTAATCATGAATCATGATTCCAAACAGTGTCCCACATTCTTCTGAATCCCTTGGTAACATTCAAGTAAAGTCTATAACACAAATGCAAATCTCTCAAAAGATGATGATGATTATGCTTATGACAAGAGCTTTTAAGTCACAAACTACAAACATGAAAAGCATGCATCAGCAACTTGGAAAGTAGAAAGGACATATGCTATATACCACTCCCAGTTCATCTGGATACATTCCACGGTTGGCAGAGCGGTTTCCTTTCCCAATTTTAGCCCGAAAAGTGACCTGAATTCTTAGAAACATCAGATCTAGAATACCGTTGCTTATCAAGACATGGAAACATAAAACTTGTCATTTCAATAAACCAGTAAAATCATACGAATATTAGAATTCAATTTAGACCTGGCCAGCAGGAACATTAAGATCACCAGTCAGCTTTACTGCCTCTACATACTCAAAGAACTCCATATCTGACGTCTTGTCCTTGTCACCCACATCATTCCAGTGTCCGAATTTTCGCCTCAACTGCACCACCTCGGTGCCATAAGGACCGAATGCACCAACGTAGAGACCTGCTTAACAACAAGTATTATAACCATCTAACCATGTGCATGCAACTAATTTCAAATCAAGAACAATAGGCTTACCATCAAATGGATCTAGGTCTCCTTTCAGTGTGGTAATCCGATTGAAATTAGTATACTCAGATAGTTTACTCCGCTTCTGTGCTTGACTGACAGCCAGTTTGACTATCTCGCGAACATTTCTTGAAATCTAGAATCAAGTGGTTCAGTGATTATACAATAAAAATGAAATAATATTAAATAGGAGCCACAGGGCATGGTGAAGGACATTAAGAAGCTTCTTTGTTTTATCCATAAGTACCTTAACTTAAATTAATTAGTAACAAACCATATAGCCAATAATGTAATCAATTTGAAACTCCCCTCTTCTAGAGCAGAAGATAGTTAAAAGCTATGAAATACCAAAAATACTATTTGATTAAGAATCTCACTATCACCGACACCAAGTTTTATATCAGTCAAATTAATCAATCTATGAAATTTATTTTTCTTCCTATAAAAGGAAACAACCATTTTTTAACCCATTGCATATGATATCAACCTCACTATTGAGTTATGTTAAATCATCAATCAACCCAAAAACTTAAGATGATGAATTAGGGTAAATTTAATTATATTAACCAACACTCTCCCAACTTGTGGTTTAAAAATTTGAGAAATGCCCTATAAGTGGAGTTCAATATTAATTAAGGAAGAAATGACTTCGACAAAGACATAAATTCGGAACCTCTTGCTCTAAAACCATGTTGAGTTATGTTAAATCACCAACCAACCCAACAGCTTAAGCTCACGAGTTAGGATAAATTTAATTATATTAATCAATACTCACCTTTGGAGAAACCTTATCAACACCCCAAAATGCCTTGGCAACATCGGCTGGCATAAGCTCGGACACACCTTGGGCTGCCAAAGCTGCCACTTTGACCTTTGATACTTTATTTTCTGCAGCATCAAGATCTAAGCCTCTCCCAGGAATATGCAACACAAAAGAATCTCTACCCATATCCTTAATATTAGCTGGATGGCGTGCAAATTCATCCTTTGTAGGAGCCTCTTCACTGTTATGTACAACCCCACCGATAAAAAGCTTTGTATCCAAATCCTTTTCATCGTCACTCGCATCAGTATTCTCTCCTAATGAAACCGTCTCAGGCTGGATCTCATCTAACTTATCCATTTCATCATCAGAGTTCCCACTAGTCCCTATCTTCTCATTATCTTCTTGCATCAATTGCTTGACAGAGTTAGGGTCATCTATGACTTCCTCGGGAGCATTGATATTCGTTACTTTAACTTTCAAGCCTGGAATTTTATCTTTCAAAAAATTTATTACACCTTTTATTCCCTCCTCAGTAGCTCCTTCCACATTAAAGCCCTTCTCCTCACTTTGCTCCTTAGTGCCTTCATTATCAGGAATGTCTATAATACTTTGATTCTTGACTTCAGATGCGGAGGGGCTATTTGAAGGTTCGGATGGAGGACTTGTTGAGACAGTTGAATTTCCTGTGGATCGTTGCAAGTACACTACCTGCAACAAATCCCGAATGAAACAAGCTTTCGTAAATATCAGAAATTGGTTTAGGCAATAACAACAGCTCCTAGTTCTGAAAAATTATACATATATGTCATCTTTTGTTAGCTCACTGCACCTAATAGAAAAAACGTGACCTGGTTTCTCACGATGCAATAAAGCCAAAAATGTTGAATATAGGGACTTCAAATGTAGAATAAGCATTAAAATGTGGGGTAAACGAAATTAAATCCTTCGCAAACTGAAAACCCTTGAGCTCTAATTCTAAAAGCAAGACCTCAATGCAAGTTATTTATGTTTTATTCAATTGCACACGACAAACAAATATAAATTATGACCAAGTAAGCCGCCTGATCAGAGTGTAAAATATTAGAGTAGCCATCGCTTAAATTATTCAATAACTTGAGGTTAAACATTATTTGTACCTAAAACATAAGCTTCAAGAGGATACTGAGGTGAAAAGGTTTATGAAAAGGCCACGTATGACAGATATAAATTCAATATGTTATCCAAAAAAGTTAATAATTTTTCCAATTGAGGATTCAGTATAGCACCTGCATGACATATCCCTCTTCATCATCTTTGACAACAAAAATCTCAAACAGTGGAGTTCCCGGAGATGCAGTTACCAACTGTCTGTGATAGAATGATTATGGGTGAGTGTTTTATTAGATATTAATGAAAGATGTTGTCACAAAGTTTCATCTTATTAATGAAAATGTTTTTCATTTTCTATATAAAAAAAATGTTGTCACAAAGGAGGCAAAGATTTTACCTAGGACTGTAACCTCTCCCAATAAATTTGCCAACTCCGGGAGTTATACGTATTAATCTGCCAAAAGGATCATCTGAATCTTGAGAGTACCCCACCCACCAGCCCACCTGCTCAAAAATGGTTCAGAGAAAGTTAACAAAGTTTTGAACTGATTTCGTGTTATCAGACAAAAAGAGAATTGATTTCAGAAAATATCATATCCGGGATCGTATTGAGCAAAGCCTATAATAAGAAAATAAAAAACTTCATTTAAGAATACCACGAGAGACAGCCAACAGGGTCAAATTAAAAGCCTAACTTTCCCTGTTTTTCACCTGATAAGTTACACTGTTCACTTCAGTTACATTGATGCATAGTTCACTAGTAACTTGCAGTAATTATTGGCTACAAGCTCAGAAAGATAGGCAGGAAAAAGCATTCAGACTCAGCACAAAAAGATAGCAGCGATTGAAAAATTAAGACCCCGTTTGATAACCATTTTATTTTTAGTTTTTGGTTTTTGAAATTTAAGCCTACGACAACAACCATACTATATATTTTTTCTACATTGAGATTTACATCTTACTTATATTTGTAGAAACCAAACCAGAATTTGAAAAAAAAAAAAAAAGCAACTTCCAAAAATTTGTTTTTGTTTATGAAATTTAGTTACCATTCACATACTTTCTTAAAGAAAGATAGATACATCGTTTCTTAAAGAAAGATAGATACATCGTAGGAAATATGAGTAAAAGTATGCTTAAATTTCAAAAACAAAAAAATCAAATGGTTATCAAACGTGACCTAAAATGTTTAGGGGTAGAAGCCTGCAAGATTACCAATCCACTTCCTGTGCATTTACACAACTTTGATGCATCTTGGTATCGCTCTTCCTCTATAGCACTCTGCAGTTGTATAAAAAAAATAGTTATGCTTAGAGGTGACCATAAATTTGAAAATCTTGGTAAGTAATATAAATCTAATTTTGACCTTCAACTGAGACATGATTTCAGCAACACTATCCTTTTGTGTAGTTTCAGCAATAGCGAGTTTCAATTTTGCAGCTTCTTCAAAGTCTTCTTTCTCCACGGCTTCTTCAAGTTGAAACTGTAACACGCCAATTACAAATCATGAGCCAATAACAAGTAAAAAAAACCAACCAAATAAGTGGTTAAACATAATAAAAGAAACATTCAAGTGAAAAGTAAGTAGAGTGTAGAGACTAATTGTTTAAACTGCTACCCACAAACATATTTGTTCAAAATACCCAAATGAGGTGTGCTTAAACTGAATATGGAAAGCAAAATGGGTTGAAAAGACAATAGTTTTTATTTAAAACGGGGAAATTAGAGCTTCTGTAATCGGCGCAACCAACCACGCCTGTCTCAAGGCCTGAACCCCATAAACAACAAGAGATTTTGCAACTAAGCTCACTCGGGGGTCTCGAAATTGAGAATTTCAAAAAAAACATGCCAAGCCCCGAGCCACAACCAACAAGGTTGTCCATTTGGGGACTTCAACTAACACACTAGTGAATGAAAACAAAATTCTATGACCCCTAATTTTCTTTATGAAACATAAAAACTCAACTCAAATCATCACCAGAGCAAAGAACAACAACCCCACTTGATAAAATCCACAACCATCCAAATATCTCACATAAACACAAATAATGAGAGAAAGAAATTCACCTTGAGAACAGAGGAAAAGCTCTCAGCCTGTTCCATTTCAGAGAAATAGCGGCTCCACCTACTCCAATCCCATTCCAAAGAAGAACAAGAAGAAGAAATACCATTACTGCAACTGCAAAACAAGGTCGAGTTTCTGAAATTCCTAGTGGAAGTCGAAAACTTGCCCTGATTCAAAATAGATGAACCCCAACTCAAAATCAGCCTCGAATCATTAAATTTCTTGGCGGATGAATCGAAGCAACAAAAGGGTCTGATTTGAATCATGGGTATTGCTGTATTAGCGACCCCCATCTCACAGATTACACCGTTTTGCCTCTGGTTTTAGATTTTTGGTTTTCTGAGAGGGAAAATGAGAGAAAGGAGGCTGTGATTGATGAAAGGATAGAATCCTAAATCTCTTTGGATAACTTTTTAGACTAATTAGAATAAGAAAAGCCCATCAATATTTGTAGGCTTCTTTCATTTATTGCTCCCCATGAAGAGAAAAAGCTTGAATGGTAATGCCACGACCAACGAACCAAAAAGGAAAAAAATTAAAAAAAAAATAATAATAAAAATAAAAAAATGGTTTTTGTTCTTTTTTGGTGTTTTCTTAACAACTTCAATATTTGAGTATTGGGTATTCAAATTTACCATTTTAGATCGGAAATATACGTCAATTATCACTAAGCTTAATTTGAGTTTCTTAATTTAAGTTTAAGTTTCGTTGTTTATAGTTTTACGCTTCTTAATACTCAATTTAAGTTTGTATATCTTAGGTTAAGAAAGTCATTTTACTACTTGTTAAGAATTCATTTTTACATTTTTGAAAGAAAAAAAGAAATCACTTCATTTGTATTTAAAGCTTTTATTGTCATTAAATGTTTCATTAATCTAACGGGTCAAATGTTCTAGTTCCTTCCTCCAATTGTTACTGAACTTAAAAATTAAAATTAATGCTTTTACTCTATATTTAGATTTGAGAATATTAAACAAACTAATTTACTAAATTAATATCGGAATGAACGGATCACTAAGCAAATAGAGTTTGATGGGTGTATATATAAGTTTATGTGCATATATACCTAATTCGTAAGTTTTAAAGAGAACACTAATGTGAAGTAAAATGTTATCTTGACGAATAGAAAATGCAGGATTATTATTCTAAACGTCTTTTTTAAGTGCCACAAATGGAGTGTTTTATCTTTTGATATATATATTTTTTTGAAAATAAATGTATGACTGTCTCAAGATAGTTAAATATATATTAACAAGAGTAGTAATATAAGTATATATTAATTATTGTAAGATTATAAAATTGAATTGCTAAACTTGATCATTGTTGTTCTTTTTAAGGTACCTTAATCATTGTTGAATTAAAAAAATTGAATAAAATAACTTGAGTTGATGTAAAAATGTCATAGGGATATTTGGAGAGATCTAAATCAAGATACATGTCTTATACACTTTTAATTTAATATAACTTTTGAAACAAAGATAAGTAAACGAGTAATTTTCAACCATTGTTCCACCATTGCTCCTTTAAAATATCAAACTATCAAAACATTTTCCATCTAATATTTGATTGTATAAAATTAATATGAAGTATATTTTTTCCTAGATTGAACAAAATTAGTTAAAAAAAAAAATCAGTACATTTAAAATAATTGTTTTTTTTTTTTTTTTTTCATACAAATCACCAAATGAGATGTCAACAAGCCAACAAAAACAGTAGCTAAGCGATATCGATGTACACCCATTGATCATGAGGTCATGAAATTGAATTTTCATAATTATCACAAGCAAATGCCCCAACCTAATAGCGATGACCTTTTCTTTGTACTACCTTATGGGTCACTTCAAATTTGATCATAATCGCATAATAATGTGTGAGGATCTGATTCCATTATTCTTATAAATATACTTTCTATTATTTTTATAAAGTATACTTTAGACGTCAAAGAAAATTTAATTCATGAATGTATGAACATGATTTAACCGAACACTTCTTAGTTTAAGAAGGTGTCCTAAGCACATATACAACTCACACATATCATTTACTGTTTCAACTTTTTAAGCAAAACTTATCTTTAACGAGGAGACTCTATTTATGTACATATTTATATAATTTTTTTTTTCATTTTTTATTAATTTTTATTTATAAAAAAAAGGTTAAAAATACCATTTTAGTCCCTCAACTATCAACTTTGTTCCATTTAGGTCCCTAGACTTTCAAAAGTCTAATTTTAAACCCTCAATTTGTCAAAAGTTTAAAAATGGTTCCTAGAGTTTAAAAAAAGTTAACTATGATTGCCAACTCATCAAATTTTTAACCTTAGTTAACTTTTTTTTAACTCTAAGGACCATTTTTAAACTTTTGGCAAAGTTAAAGGACAAAAATTGAACTTTTGAAATTTTAGAAACCAAAATGAAACAAAGTTGATAATTAAGAGACCAAAATGGTATTTTAACCAACAAAAAATTATGACATAATGCTACATAGGTACATAACTAGAATGTATAGGGGAGTATTTCTCTAATGGAATATTTCTCCCAAAAAAAGGTAGATAACAAAATTGTATAATTGTATCCCATTTTTTATATTCAAATAGAAATCTAAAAACATTTCCGAATTTTCTATTATTTAAACCATAAAATTGATATCAATTTAAAAAACAAATCAACCAAATACTAAGATATCTGAAACAAGAAATGAAATTGTCTCCAAACGAAATTCGAGAATCACATATTTTTTAAATTGAGTTTAAATCATAACATATTCACTACTTTATGAATTTACTACTAATTGTAGTTTGGTTTCTAACTTTTACGATTATTGTAACTTGTTTCTTGAGATTAAGAATTTTAAGAAAAAACCAAATGCTTAATCTTAAACTCACTCATTAATTTATTATTAGTAATTGAGAAAATGTACGAGATGAACTCTAAAAGATTGGAAAAATTATTAATATAGACAAATTCTAAAATATTTATATATTTTAATATTATATTATAAATTTCCATTAATACCAATATACAATTTTTTTTAGATTAAATACCAATATACAATATTAGAAATGCTCACTAATATCAATATTATAAAAAAATACGTGACAAAATTCAATAATATTAATAACTAAATTTATTAATGGTCATTTTTTTTAAACCTATTAATTATCTTTTTAAGCAATCGTATTTATAATTATTTTCTAGATTTAACTAAACTTTGTAAGTTTCCTAGTAATTTAATAAAAACAGTTTCATTTGAAAATTTGTATCCTAGCAAAGAGAATTTGTAGTTTTTTTTTTTCTTTTAAATACAGAGTATTGATAGCTTAAAGTGAATAAAAAAATAGGTTAAATTATTTTTCTATGAAAACATCTATTAATCACAAAAATGAATATATATATATATATATATACACACATGCGCTTTAGTAACAAGAAGAATGGAGTAATCTTTTAATGCATGGTCGATAGAATTAAATGAAATTGAAGATGTTAAAAAACTGTTTGGTTTCAAAATGAGTTTTGTTCAACTGACATTTTGTATTATTACCTTAAGATTAAATATTCAATTCTCTCTACACCACATAATGTCAAAAGAGAAAGAAAAAAAATCTAAAATTCCTTGTAACCGGTTTTTTTCAATGCAACAAAGTTGTCAAAATATAAACTTTTAAGGATAAATTATAAGTTTGGTCCTTAGTTTGAAAAAAGTTAGAATTTAGTTTTTATAGTTTCAAAAATTAGGCAACTTATAGTTTAAAAAAAGTTAGAATTTGATCCCTATGATTTTCAAAACTAGAATTTAGTCGTATGGTTTGATAAAATCTAAAAAATAATCTTTATCATTTCCGATCGTTAGCGAATTGAATACGTGAAAGTTAATCATTCATGTGTCAACGACAACAATGTGAATTAAGTGACCGAATGGACAAAAATATTAGGATGAATAGCTAATTTTTACAATCAACAAGGACTAATCATTATATTTGATCAGATCATAAAGATTAAATTCTAATTTTTAAAATTATAGAGACCAAATTCTAACTATCTATAAATTTTGTTAATTTATAATTTATTGTTTCATATGTTTTAAGAAAAGATTTGAATCCTTCCTAAAATTTCAAAACAAAAACAACTTTTTGAAAATAAGATAAAATTTGTATTATAGGCTTTACTTTTGTAAAAATGATTATCTAGCAAGATCAGTTTTTTAATTTCAAATCATCCAAGAAAACCAAAAGTTAAATCTACAATAAGAAAATCACCACCAAACCTGGAATTGGATTAGACTTTTATGGACCATGGTTCATATGGTGGGGCTTCTCGTAGTTGTAACCAAAATTGGAAGCCACAAAAACCAGAACAGTCATTTTCCCCCAATAACCTAATAAATTCATCAACAAGATAATACCAAGATATTAGGATAATGAAAAGTCTAAATATCTCTGAAAAAAAAAATCATCTGTACTATTTTTATTTTTATTCTACTTTCCTAAATTTCGTATAAATGTCGTATTAATCACTGTTATAAGTTTCAATATTATTTAACAAAAAATATACGAACACATAATGATACTACCAACCAAACTTGAATCTCAATCTACTACAATATATTACATGTGACTTCAATTATTTAAAGCTCCATTTGATAACCATTTTATTTTTAATTTTTGATTTTTGAAATTTAAGTCAATAAAAACTACGTTACCATATATTTTTTCTTATTTGCATATCTACAACTTACATATATTTTTTTAAAAAGATACATAGTAGAAAAAATAGAACAGAAAATAAAAAAATCCAATGGTTATCAAACGAGGTCTTAATATTATAGACATTTCCTTATCAAATTAATTAAAAAACCCCAATCAAACTCATATATTCCAGAAACTCTTCATCATTGGAAACAACATAATCAAACTCAGATTTTTGCTAAATAATTTATGCCAGTAAGGATTCATATATTATAAATATATGGAAGGATGCGGTCACCATATTTATTTGTTGAGGCTCATCCACTCGGCCATTGCCACATTGCTCGTGGAGAATGAAGTGTGCAATCGAACCAGACAAATTTCCGATAATTTATGACCATACCTGAAGAAACAAGCACAACAGACAAATTATCACTATAATATGTAAATTATCCACTCATATTTCAACAGCTCGAGGTTATGAGAAAAATGAAGTACGTAGAAAATAAATATTTTTTTCCTTTTTTGAAACTGAAAAATTAGAGCTTTGCTCCACTATATCCAAAATAACCACGTCCATCTCTAGACAAGGCACCGAAAGACATTGAAAGAATGGAGATACGAGAGATGTCTACAAATTAATGACAGGTAAGTCTCAAACCTTATACCTTGAGGAGAATACACCTTCAAAGTCCAAGTTTTTAACTACTATGTCATTCCTTAGAAATGACATGGAAAAAATAAATATTGATTATGAGGAATAATTAGTCTATACATACATAGTAAAGCAAATTATTATCCCCAAATACCTTGCAGTGTTTATAAAACAAGCATTTAATAGAGATCATAATATTCTTTATTCCTTGAGTTGACATAAGTCTCGTTCCCCACAGTAAAAATCTGCATCAACCAGAGAATTGGAGTGAGAAACAACAACAGCCGACAATGGGAAAAGTTATAACACCAACCTGTCAAAATAGAAGATTCTGGAGTGGAATTGCAAGATATGCTTCTGCAACCAGCACATGACCAATCTCACTTGCGGCTGAATAGCCAGAACTGAAATCTCAAATTAATTTTGATGAACATGATGCAGCTAAAATATGAATAAAGTAGATTCCTTGGATACAAAAATCAAACTTTCGAGCTTTACTATTACACAGTTGCTAGGATTTGTAAATGGCAAGATGTGGACACTCATCGTTTAGCTTTTACAGGAGAAGTTAGAAGCAGTCAACCTAAAAGCTAGAGTTGTGATGTGGAATTCACAAACATGGGTCTAAGGGGAGTTCGTCCCGGTATCGTTTGGTCGTGGACAGACCTATTCTCGGCAGCTTCCAAAGCACTAGCAGACTCTATATCACCATGTGTTCCAGCGTTTTCCGTGTGAACCGGTCGAAGCGGACCCTGCATGCTCACTAAATAACTTTGGCTCGGAGGATGAGATCTCATATAATGATTGGCTGTAGTAACAACACTTGCAGAAGGTCGATCGGTATCGGAACCGAGATTGGACAAAGCACTGAGGTCAAGATTTGGGAAGACCGAGCAGCGACATCTAGGGCATTTCACATTCAATCGAAGCCACTCGTCAATGCATCCCACATGGAAATTATGAGCACATGGGAGGCCACGGACCTGCACCAATTTATAATGCCCGCAACTTTATTTTCAATAATTCACCAATAAAAGTTGAAATTTTATGCATGAATCTAGGATTCCTCCAACTTCCCCATCTATAGGGTCCCAAGAAAGAGCACGAAAAAAAAAAAAGAAACAGTACAATACAAATCATAGATGAACGACAGTTTTTTTTACACCTAAAACTTTCCGAACATCTGGAATTAAATGGCAAAGCATGTAAAAACAATTACCTCATTCCCTACATGGAACTCTTCTAAGCAGATAGGACATTCGCTGCAATCTGTTGGAACAGCCTTTAACCTGAATTTGGGAAGTTCCTCAATAAGTGCCTCCACAGCTTCCCTCTGTTCAAGCATCAACAAAATCCTTGATCATCAGAATTAAAAAACAAGAGATTTCAACCATAAATTCCCAGAAAATAGCTTTACAAAGTAAACAAATTTCTTTAAGATTTTGAAAAGAAACCTCAGGAAAAGTTTGAATATTGAGAACCTTACGGGAAGGATAATGAAAATGATTATGAGAAGGTTGAGAATTAGAGGAAAAATATGGAAAGTATGATTATCAAGGAGAATGATTATCTGTGTTTAAGGTGAAGAAAATGATTATCGAGAAGAATGATTATCTATATTTTGGATGAAGAGAATGATTATGGAAGTTCAATTACTTGTGTTTGGAGTGAAGAGAATAATTACGGAAAGAATAAATAGTATGTG